>PVJN01002032.1:0-125857 GCA_004026805.1 Lasiurus borealis
TTTTTTTTGACACAACCCCACAGAATAAAGTAACAAATTAAAGCTTCAAGTAACATATTGAGTTAGAAAGATTCTACTACCAATTTTTCAAGGCAAACTAAATGTGTCATCTTGGAAAAATCACTACATATTTCTGATTCTACTGTTTAACAAATGCTAGTGGATTAAATTAGCTCATATCTAAACTTTTGAGTATATTGCTTTACAATTGAGAAAATTATTTATTATTGATATAAAAATGTAACTCAACAATTAATTGTCTTTCACTGTAAAAGAACCTGGGAGATTGTATATATTCAAAGCCAAGATTTAGTCTGCAATCATGTGTCAGTCATTATTCCAAATGCTTTATTTTTATTTATTTACACATCACAATAGCTCTAGTATTATTATCTTCATTTTACATATACACACATTTATGTATGATGTCAAAGGTGTTCAGAACAGGCCTTACCAGGATGTGCTACTTTAGTAAATTGTTTTGAGCTGAATGGCAATCAAGACACTTTAGCTCATGAGAAACATTTACATCTTCCGTAAAGAATTTAAATTTGGGGCCTTGCCCATAATAAGAGTCCTCACTAGAAATAATTTATTATGAGCTTTCTATAGGACAGATAAAATGTCTAATTTCTGAAAAACTACTGTTGTCATTAATCTGCATATGAACCTCCTCCCTTCTGAAGCCTCAGGTGCCTTATCCTTAGCTCAGAACTTTATTTTACCTTTGTATCTCTGAATCTTTCATGTATTGGGGGAGACGGGGAAAAGGGGAAGAGTGTCTCTGAATCTCATGTATGTAGGGTTCCCACATGTGCATATGTAATTAAATGCAGTTATTTGATCTTGTAAATCGGTCTCATGTTGATTTAAGTATTGAGTCACCTGGAAGAACCTAGAAGGGAAGAGGAAACTGTCTTCCTCCTGCTGTGACAGGAGTTCAAAGACATTGTATCCTGTTTCCTGATGACATTATTCTAAATTGCAACTATGTTCTAATAAGTCAAGATAATCTTGACCATCATATGAAAAAATTTTGGAAGCAAAACCATATATAATTTTCGATATATAAAATCATAATGATAGTGTAATGATAATGCTTAGTTTAGGAAAAAAAAAAAGTCCATCAAATTATTTTATATAGAGCAGGTAGTTAGAAAAGATCTAAGGAAAACATACTAAGTGGTTAAAAGAGAAGACATGACATTAGTGTGTATGAAGTATATTTTAAAAATTAGCACTCATATCTGGAAAGGTGAAAGCGATGTGATATTGAAAGGAATTTTAAAGACAGGACAGGCAGTATTAGGAAATAAAGAGGGTCCATGGTAGAGGAATGCTTATGTGAAGGGCAGAAATAGCTCCCAGATCCCCAAATGCATATCTTACTTGTCTTTCACTGTAAGGGCACATTTGGGCACATTTGAATCTGTACAGAGGTCAGAGAAATGCCACAAAATAACGGAAGAGGAAGGCATACATTCCCAGAATATTTATAGAGGATAGAGGAATGTTACAAGATAAGAGAGCGAGAAGGAGGGGGCACCAAGTGGGCTTTGGACTTTGAAACTGATACTATGTAACAGAGTGACCAAAGAGGAAAGTAAGGGGTCCTAAATTAAGGAAGGGTCCAATTAGAAAGGTTCAAACAAAAAACTACAGCATATATAAACTGGAGACAAAGGGACATAAGACAGATTTTGTATTTTAAAATGTTTTCCTAGTAGAGAGAAAAAGAGAGACAGAAAGCAGCTTTTCCCATTTGAGGAGCCCATGCCTAGATAGAATTTGTATATTCTTCCAATAAACTTACACATTTTTTCAGAAGAAATCTTTTAATCCATGAGTTTAATGTCAAACTTTGTAGTGTAAGTACCCATGGGAAGAAGAATCTGCACTCTGAAACCCACATTTTAATAGGCTAGAATCTGTAAAATTTGAATACATTTGTTAGGTAAATCAGTATATTCTCTTCCATTTCTAATTCCTAGATGTAAAATTTAACATAGGTCAAATATATTTTTTTGTAAATTTTAAAAAAATTAAATTAAAAGGGATTAAAAGGGATTTAAGCTATATATGAATGCAAAATATATAATTGATTTTTAAATTGGTATTAGAATTTTTGTTTCATACATATTCAGTTTATTCATTTAACTACTCAGTCAAAATATATTCAGAAAAAATTACAAATGTGAAATGTCTAATATGCATAACATTACAATAAAATGAATCCCTCATTTCAGTCATGAGATAAATACTCAAATACCTCTAATAAATAAATAAATAAAATAATTAAGGATCGTATAGACAACTGCCAGCTACATTTGTGACAGATGAGGAAAATTATTTTTTTAATTTATTTTTTGCTATATGTCCCAGAAAAATCTACAGGGAAAATATGCCTTCTGTGCTAGTTCTTTTCCATAGAACTCTGATAATTCTTAGGATAGTTTTCTACCATGAGAGGTTTAAGTGACAGATGTCCTGGGAAAGATGATGTTCTGTATTTACTGAGTTTTTGTACCAGTGATAAAATCCAGGTGATGATGCTGATCAATTAATTGGAAGAATGAATCTAAAGTTCATGAGGCAAGTTTTAGTTAGATTTTTGGAAGCCATTTGCATAATAGACATGAAATTTTGGGACTGGTTAGACTACTCCAAAGAGAAATATATCAAGGACTTAAAGATAGATGAATAAAGAATAGCAATATATACTGTTAAAAAAATAAATTGAAGAAATCTCTTTAGAATAGCTGGCTTACTCATAAATGACCAGTCAATATTGTTATATGCCATACATTAAAAAGCTTATTTATTTTATTCACTATCTAGATAATAAAGAATTTCCATTAGAATGACTGCATTACAAAATGAGGGAAACAAACATACTCTGCTTTACACAATTCTACTGACATTTTTTGGTATCTGTCATAAAGTAGTCTATATTGGAGAAAATGGAAAAATTTTAGACATTATTGCAAGTTTAATGGGCAGGCTAAACAGCCATCACAAATGGTGGATTAAAAAAATTCAATTTATCTAAGGAAATGGGCTGGGGGATGCAATATCCAAAAGGAAGGGCTGCCTTAGCTGGTTTGGCACAGTGGATAGAGAATCTGCCTGATGATTAGAAGGGACCTGGGTTTGATTTTGGTCAAGGTCATATGCCAGGTTGTAGGCTTGATCCCTAGTAGGGGATATGCAGGAGGCAGCCAATCAATGATTCCCTCTCATCATTAATTTTTCTATCTCTCTCCCTCTCTTTTCCTCTCTGAAATCAATAAAATATATTAAACAACAGCAACAACAAAAGTAAAGGTAAGGGCTGCACAGTACCAAGTCAAGGGGATATTGGGTCAAGGAGCTGAAGTTTCATCCTTATATGCAATTAAAAAAAAAAAATATATATATATACATATATATATATATATATACATATATATATATATATATAATTGATTTTTTACAGAGAAGAAGGGAGAAGGACAGAGTTAGAAACATTGGTGAGAGAGAAACATCGATCAGCTGCCTCCTGCACACCCCCTACTGGGGATGTGCCCACAACCAAGGTACATGCCCTTGACCAGAATCAAACCTGGGATCCTTCAGTCTGCAGGCAGACACTCTATCCACTAACCCAAACCAGTTTCAGTCTTATATGCAATTTTGCTGTCCGTAGACTGAGGGCTGAGATAGTGGCTTAAAATGAGGATGGAATGCCAATGTGCAATCGGGTGTTTTTATATGTTCTCATTCCTGGTGTCCAGCAAATCTTCCTGGTCTTTTCCCTCTTGTGGTGGGAAGCTTACAAATGACTGTTAAGGATTAAATTGCCAGATAGACCTAATAATCGTGTCTTTATAAATGCTAAACATTTAATAGCAGAAACCTTTTTTCTTATTAATAGTATCCCCAAAGTATTTTCCTTACCTCCAATATTATCTTCAAAATGTCAGCTGCTATAATTTAATACCTATGAATTAGATTTTACTTCCTTTCCTGTACCCTGAAGCATTTTGCTATATTTTCTATTCACCTTTTCTGCTTTTTCTGTGTTTACACATAAATTGGATTTTACTTTATTTTATTTTTTCCCCTGTGGTGTGATAATGGAATGTTTAAATGTGTTGCTGTTGTTGTTGTTGTTGTTTTTAACAAGAGAATGGTAATTTTCCAATTCACATGCAAGTTGAAAACAGACATACACTTAAGATATTGTACTTCATGTTAAACTATTTATTCCCCCTAAAAACAGAGTTTTCACTCATTTATTAATTTAATACCAAACATAATAGAGACCACCCATATTGTTAAAGAAGCAGAACTGTAAATATTGTTCAAGAAAGGAAATAATCAGAGAAGATAGCAGTACAGAGACATAGAGGGAAAATGATATAAATTTAAGTAATCTAAAATATTGGATTAGAATTACTATTAGGATATGCTTATTAGATGTATTTACTGACTTTCATAAGAAAAATTTCAGGAAAATTATGAATGGAAAAATATGGTATCAGTAGGACAGCATATGAGAAGTGAAAATAGGGAGGCATTTGAATCCACATAAGGTATTGTAAGGGAGTAAAAATAAGTTTCCCTCTACCCTTCTGAGTTCTAGACTTAGATCTCTATAATAAAACATAGGATAACAGGAAAAAGAATCCCAGAAGCTTGTTAATATGGGTCCCTTGTGTACATATGAGAGATAGCTATGAAAGAATGAGCATCTCTCAAAGGAGCTTAGAACTCTGGCTTAAAAAACTATCTTTCCTAGATTGAAACTCTCAACCCTACGGACACCCTGACTTTTAGGCAGAAGAGTGGGGCTGGGATTGAGTTTTTTTTTTTAACACCTATGGAAAATGATTCCATCACTCATGTCTATGTAATGAAACCTCCATAAAAATTCTTCATGATGGGGTTTGGAGTGTGGATTAGCAAATTCATCCATGTACCAGGAGAGTGGCACATGCTAGCTCCATAGGGAAAGAGCTCTGTCGCTCAGACCCTCCAGTCTTCAAGCTGTGTATGTCTTCATCTGGCTGGCTATATATATATATATATATATATATATATATATATATATATATATATATAATGTATTTTATTGATTTTTTACAGAGAGGAAGGGAGAGGGATAGAGAGTTAGAAACATCAATGAAAAGAGACATTGATCAGCTGCCTCCTGAAGGCCCCTTCAGGGGTTATGCCCGAAATCAGGATACATGCCCTTGACCGGAATCGAACATGGGAACTTTCAGTCCAGTCCGCAGGCCGACGCTCTCTCCACTAAGCCAAACCAGTTTAGGCTCATTTATATTCTTTATAATCGTATTTTTTATAATAAACTAGTAAATGTAAACACATATACAAACAAACAACAACAAAATAACAACACAAAACATCTTCCTCAAAAGGCAAAAGAAGAGAGTAGAAGGTGGAGAACAGTTATGAGATGGTTATCAGTAGAAAACCTTGGCAAACAAGAGTAAGATTTGTTATGCAGATTTAAATCAGTGCCTTCTCCTTTGATAAGATTCTCTTGTGAATTAGTCATTTTTCTCTTGTTCCTACAAAAAGGGAGCTACCCTTACCAATAAAGTTTTCCTTTAGAAATGTAAATTTTTCGTACACAAGGGTAACTTTTAGTCTGTTTTTAAAGCTTCTCTAGTGCCTGCTGTTTCTCAAAATAATCAGCTCAAAATAATTCTTATGATAAAGTAGATTTTGGATGGCACTTTCTTCTATCCTAAATTTCTAAATACATAATCAATATTAATTGCTTCATCACATTGCAAAGTGCTTTTAGTATTAGCTTTCAACTATTTCTATCAGTTTAATTATACTGATGTAATGCAAATTGCATGGGAATACATACCATCAAAGTGTCTGAAAAGAATGTTTTTTTTCTAAGTAAATTTTATTATTAAATCACTTTTTTAGTGTTATTAGAAATATTCATTTTCCATTAAATATCCTGGATGTGTCAGACTTCACATCATGCCTCTGTTCTCATGATATTCACAGAGGGGCTTCCAAACATCTAATTATTCCGTGACCAGTTATTACCAATTAAACTAATTATTAATGTGTTTTCATGTCTTAGAGCCTCTTTCTCCATATATATAGCAAAGAAGAAATGCATGCAATGGAATGAATATTTGTGGCCCCACCCCCAAATTCACATGATGAAATCATTAATGTGATATTACTTTTGAAAGGTAATTGTTTCATTAGATTGGATCCCTCAAAATGGGATTATGCCCTGGCTGTGTAACTCCTCCAGTACAACAATATGTTGCAGGTTCAATTCCCAGTCAGGGTGTTGTGGGGCGACCCAGGTGGGACTCGAACCCACCCTCGAAAGACGACCACCAGACAGCCAATTGGAAAATTTAGGAAGCCTTTATTATGAACTCGAGTCCGGGCTCCCGGTTCCACTGACACAGCAGGGAAGCACGAGAGCCCTGACCATCTGCAGCAAGTGTCTTTTATCCTCAGCGCAGGAGGACTTGGCTAACTTTAATTGGCTAAGCATTACTCTTTATCTGAACTCTGATTAAGCAAGCAGCTTGGAATGCAGATATCCTTCTTAGGGGTCGTTTGTCAGATCCTGTGGTTTCTCAGAGCTGGGTGTGCCTCAGGCATCTGGTGTTTGTGTACGAAAACCACCAGTTCCTGGTTTTACTGCCTCCAGGCCTGAGGTCACCCTGACCTTAATTCGACTCCTTATGGGGGGAACACAGTCTGGTCCTTGCCCCTCCACACAGGGCACATACCTAAATTATTTCAATCCCTATTTGAGGCATATGGGAAAGCAATCCATCAATACTTCTCTCTCATATTGACATGGGATTTTTGGACTGATACACATAGTGTTCCCCTGGACAGGATGGTTCCCCAGATTCTTTGTCAGCGTCAAAGAATGAATCCACAGACAGATAGAAAATGGTATACCAAAGGTGGACATTTATTGAAGAACAAGTGGAGTTGGGGAAAAGAGTCCCACCAAGTTCCTGTTTCTACATTTTATACAGTCTGCAAGTCCCTGTGTCCTGATATCCCCTCTGATTAGTCAACATTCCCTTTTGAATTGGTTACTACAGAAACTCCTGAGCTCAAAGGTCAAACCTCACCTGGAATGTGTGAGGCCTTCCTTCATTGTCTTCTGTTCTTTCTGGGCTTTCTTCCTCCTTCTTTATTTTGTAAAGATAGACCTTTTGCTACTCCCAGTTTTCTTATCTTATGGAAATGGAATGTTGCCTTTCACTTATCTTATGGAAATGTAACTGCACATGGCTCCATTGTGTTATAGAAAGGTAATCTCTGTGCTGTAGCTCTGTGTTTTTTCCATGGACCCTCAATTTTAAAAATTCCTTTAACTTGCCTATTTCACCCCTAAAATTTCTATTTCACAATGAGATTTTTCTCTCTCTCTCCCCTCCTTCCTCTCTCTAAAAATCAATTAAGACACATCCTCAGGTGAATATTTAAAAAAATGACATTAGTGTTCTTATAAAAGGATGCCAAAAGAGCTGTCTTGCCTGCTTTCCATCACATCCTATATAATAAAAGGCTAATATGCAAATGGACAAAATGGTGGAAGAACCAGTTGTTATGATGTGCACTGACCACCAGGGGACAGACACTCAACACAGGAGCTGCCCCCTAGTGCTGCTCACTGAGCACATGACAGTGGTGGCAGGAACCTCTCCCCATAGAGGTTACCTTTCTATAACAAAAGGGAGCCATGTGCAGCAATAAGGATGTCTGACTACAGGCCTAAGCCATTAGTTTGACATCCCCCAAAGGCTCCTGGACCGGAAGCTGGGCTGAGGGGACTCCCCCTCCCCACCCTACCCCTCACTGAGTGCACAAATTTTGTGCACCTGGCATCTAGTAAGGATATAATTAGAAGTGGGCAGTTTGTGATTGAGAAAAGGTTTTTCACTAGAATCTGATCATGTTATCATTGATCTTCTACTTCCCATCCTCCAGACCTGTATAAAATAAATATCTGTTTTGCATAAGCCACTCGGTCTATGAGTGTTATAGCAGTCTGGACTGACAATGGCAATAGAACCCATTCGATTCTAATTATATAGCTTTTTTTTTATTAAGCATATCTTTTTTAATGTGTCACCTGACATTCTGTGAGGGAGTCGGGAGCTGGGTTAGTCAGTTTTTGGGAATTTACATGTTACTAGTTTCTGAATGTTGTGGTGCCAAATTCTGAATCCACCTTTGAGTTGGGCAGAGATCTTGTTGCTAATATGGTTCACTCCAGAAGGGTCTGTGGTGCCAAATTCAGTATCTGCCTTCTGGTTGGGAGCGGCCTTGTCTGAAATATGGTCCAAATATAGTTTGGCCACCACCTCTTGTTCTCTCTTCTACTTGTGGCAACAGTTTTCATGATATTGATGGTATAATGAGGGTTGACGTTGTTCTTGGATCAAGTTTTCCTTTACCTTGGATTGATCTGGTTTTAACCAGTTTTATTGTTGACTTCTGTGACTACTGCAAGAGCTTTTCCTTTGATCAGGGGTGTAGGTGAGAGCACTGGTGAGAAGACCCAGTGGCTAATCAGCCTGTGATGTCCACTCCTACTTCTTTATGCCATTGTTGAGAGTTTTCCCTAATTTCTCTCTATCCTGTCTCAAGACCAATAGGAATGGAAAGGTTTTCTCCTAAGGCATCTTCAGTTTTTACCTCTGCCTTCTGTCTCTATTTTACTCCTCAATTTTCTTTTAACACCTCCATGGGATAATGACTGGGAGAAGGAAGCCTCTACCTGAACCCCGTCTGCCTTTGTATTTTCTTCAACCTACTGAACTCTAAATCTCTGTATCCTTGGGCTTCAATCTAAAGCAGTGAAACCTTCCCCTGTCAGTTTGGCTCAGTGGATAGAGTGTCACCCTGCGGACCAAAGGGTCCTGGGTTAGATTCTTGTCAAGGGCACATAGCCCGCTTGCAGGCCCCTCTTTGGCCAAATTTCACCCCTAAAATAAGGTGACAATGATAAAAAATATTTATTCAAACTTTAGTAACAATATCGGGAATGCAGAGGGGAAAGTTGACAATATGGACAACAATAATAATGCCAAATTCTGGAAAATGTTCAGTGTTTTATTTCTTAATAAAATATAAATCTGAGCCACCAAATTTTTGTTAAGTATAGAGTTTTGAGATTGACAAGCTAAACATATCCAGTTTTAATCAGTATTCCTTTTCTTTGTGGTATAGAGTTCCAAAATTGCATTCAAGTTCAGAAATGAAAATCTCTGGGAGGAGGCATCTAATCAATGTGTTTCTCTCACATCAATATTTCTCTCTGTCTTTCCCTCTCTCTAAAAATCAATAGAAAAATACCCTCAGGTGTGGATTAAAAAATAAAAATAAAACAGTGAAATCTAACTATGCATCTGACCAAAGAATCTCTTACTCCCAATTCCTGATTTTACTGTATACCAAATGCTTGAGTGATTAATATAAACTCACAATGTTTTTGGAAAAAGACAAACTTTGCATGCATTTCCTAATTCATACTTCAGTTTTTCATTACTAAATAGGGGTGATGAACTTATAACTATACAATGTTAACATTAAAAGATCTATCAAAAACAGTGAAAAAGTTTAAAAATGATATCATTTATAAAACTAGATAATAAATCCACTATAAAAAAAAGAAATGAGAAATGGATTGTTAGTTTGAGAATCAAAATAACTTAAGAAATTAAGTGAAATATTTATTTTTTTGATGGGTAAATAAGCACAAATAAGGTTATAACTTTTTGGGAGACACATAATTAAGAGAACTTGGATAAGGATTTGGATAACTTTGCCCAAATTTGTTGGTCTTTCTACTCATTTTAAGTTACATAATATTTTTATCTTTCATATTTTCTGAGGAAGAGCAAGAAGGTTTATTGCCAATGAACAGACTACTTAGCAGCAATTGAACTGCCACATGTTTAAATACAGAAGTATCATTTAGAGATAATATTTCCCTGATATATTTCTATTCAGTTTGGGCCAGGAGAAGACACTGCATGTCTTTTTGTTTTCTTCTTAATCCTCACTGAGGCTATGTTTTCATTGATTTTAGTGAGAGAAGAAGGGAAGAGAAAGAAACATCAATCAGTTGCCTTAATAATAAACTCAACTGAAGCTTGAACCTGAAACCTAGGCATGTGCCCTGACTGGTATCAAATCCTCAACCTTTTGGCATAGGAGAACACCTCTCCAATGGACTGAATAATCAGGGCAAGACTGCTCATCCTTACATGAATCTTCTCACTGATTGCAAAAAGAGAGCATCCGGAAAATTTTCATTTCTGAACTTGAATGCAATTTTGGAACTCTATACCACAAAGAAAAGGAATACTGGTTAAAACTGGATATGTTTAGCTTGTGAATCTCAAAACTCTATACTTAACAAAAATTTGGTGGCTCAGATTTATATTTTATTAAGAAATAAAACACTGAACATTTTCCAGAATTTGGCATTATTATTGTTGTCCATATTGTCAACTTTCCCCTCTGTATTCCGATATTATTACTAAAGTTTGAATAAATATTTTCATCATTGTCTTTTTAAATAATAGTTTTTTCTCCAAAAATGTATATACATAAATGCAATAGTTTATATTAATCTAAAGGGTTATTCACTTTCAGAAATGTTTATAAATAAAAAAAAATATTTACCATACATTCTATTTTGTAATCTGCATTTATTCCACCAACATATCATGTATTCTCTCCTTATTATTTAAAATATCATATCATATTTTTAATATTCATGGGATTATATCATGTTAATATACTATAATTGATTTAACCAATCCTAATAACAAATAAAAATAGTATGTCCTATATTTAAATTCAAATATTAATATAATAAATGTGCTTGAACAATGAAATGATTGTATGCATATTTTGCATATTTCTTTATTAATTATAATTCATTCTATGGTGGCAGAATATACTTTTCAGATCGTCTTCTTCCCATGTGACTCAACTTCTTCCATTAAGAGGTAGGTCTCATATTTTCTACACTTGAATCTAGTTGAGGATCTATCTTTTCTGACCAACAAAATATGATAGCAGTGATGTGATTTTTAAGGCTATATTATAAAATTGACAAAGCTTCTGCCTGGATAGCTCTTCCTGCACATGTGCCTTTGAAAACCTGAGCTGGCACATAAGAAGTCTTGCTACTGTGAGACTACTAAACCGTAGAGCCTATTTCGCTAGAAATAGGGAGTGATACCTGGGGATCCACAGCTGTTCTCTCTCTCACTCTTCCAATCTTTACAATCTAGGCACTGGACATATGAATGAAGGAAATCTTTGAGGAACAAACCACAGCAATCTCATGAGAGATCCCAAGTTAGAACCACTCAGATGAGCCACATCCACTTCCTGACCCATTTCTGATGATTCCTATTCTAAGATAACACATTTTGAAGTGAGTAGAAGATAACTAATATATATATATATATGTTTTGTGACTTCTAATTATTTGCCTAAAATATCTTTTGCCAATATTTTTCTAGTTTGTCTTTTGCTTTAAACTTATATACACATTTATTAAAAAATAATTATTTCCTTTTAATATTTTAGTGTCATATTTTACTTAAACAAATTGAATTACTATAAGATATATCAAATTAACAAACAAACCTCTTCTAGCCTAGCTGGTGTGACTCAGTGTTTGAGCATCAGCCTCGGAACCTAGTCAGGGCACATGTTCAAGTTGTGGGCTCTATCCTCAGTGAGGGTCATGCAGGAGGCAGCTGATCAATATTTCTTTCTCATCATTGATGTTTCTCTCTCTCTTCCTTCTCCCTTCCTCTCTGAAATCAATAAAAATATATTTTTTTAAAAAGCTCTCCTAGACTTTCTTCTTATAATAGGTCATAGTTTTCTTTTAGGTTACAAAATAGCATGATTGTATTGAGTGTGTGTGTGTGCCTGTGATTCATTGATCTAAGTTTATTTTTTTCTACAAGTTTTTAATTAGTTACTATCAACTTTTACCCCAACAAAGTTGAAATTCCTATGTTGCTTTATATTCAGTAATCTTGAAAATGACAGAAACCTATTAGATAATAAATCCATATTAGTTCAAATAATTTAAAATATTTTAAATCTCCATACACATCTATCTAATTTTAGAAAATGCTATCATTTTATTATTCCTTTATCTATGGCTGCATAGTAGCATATGTTAAAAAATTATTAGTGTTTATGGTATAGCTATATATATGGCAAGGTAACCATGTTCCTCTTCACTGCTTTTATTTTATAAATCATACTTTACTGCCTAATATACATCTTTTTTTTATGAAATCAGGATCAACCTCTTCTAATACAAAAAATATCAATTTGAGGTATTCATTGAATTAGCACTAATTTCATAGGTTCATCTGTAGTAGAAATGGCAGCTTTAAAAAAGTCTTCCCATCTACGATCAAAGGAAGTTAATAAAAAAAAAAATACAGTGAAATAAGAGTTGGAACTTATTAACTGTTTTGTCATCATTATTTTGTGTTATTGTCCAACAGTGTTAAAGGAGATGGTACTAAAATAAATCAAAGATAAAAATTGTCATTAGTATGATTACATGAGTGGCTACTCAGAATTTGTGTGTCTTGTTCTTATATGTCTGGTTCCTATAAAATAACTTTATTTGCATTATCAGTGGTACTAAAAAAATTATTTATCTATAATAATAATACTTTTTAAAAATGTAATAAGTACACAGGATTATTTTGAATGTGAATGATAAACAATATTAGAAAATCAGAAAACATCTAATAGTTTTATATAACCATTGTGGTTAAATGCAATGTACAAAGTTCAATATAACTAATACTTTTATATGATACAGCACACATATTTCATTTCCAATAACATAGAATATTTCCTAAGTAAGTAGATAAATATTCTCATATTAGAAATTTACCATAGAAATAATGAGTCATGATTTATTTTATTTTATTTTATTAGAGAAATGCATTTGTTTTCATGTGTAACTCTGCCTTGTCCATTGGGTAATACCTACCTGTCACACTTAGGCATCATTCATTGTTCAGCCTTCCTAAGAGCCCCTAATTCAGACAGGGTTTATAACTCCAATTAAGTGTTTTCAAGCAGCTATTAGATTGCTTATATTGTAGTTTTATGATAATGCCTAAGAGTTCAAACATTGAAATCAGTTAGCCTAGGGCTTATTACTTAATTCATTAATCCCTAGCTCCTAAACTTTGACAAGTTATCTAATTATTCTGGGCTCAGAGTTTTAAGCTCCAAGGTATGTCACATTAGCTGCTGCAGATGTTTTGGTTGAGATAGTATAAGAGATATATTTAGCTGGATACTTAAAAGATAAAATGTTCAATAAATAATAAATATTAAAAGGTAGCTAACAACAGGTGATGAAAATGTTAATGATGAGTGAAACTTTGTTATAAATTCAATGAGCTGAATTTCTTGGACACTGGAATTGTGTTTTAATTATTGTGTACAATGTCCACTATATAATAGATGCACAATTAATGTTTGTTAAGTGATAAAAAATGTGTAGTTAAGAAAGATAAAGATAAATTAAGAGAGATAAAGTGATAATTCTGTATGACTGTTTTCTAGGAAAAATAAATATATTAACCTCTGACATGTAGACTACAAATTTGAAAATGCTCTTCATGTTTTATAAGAACTCTAAATCAATCTTCTATTGTGCAAGAAAAATTTATCCTAGCCTGGTCCATTAAGATCATCACAAACCAAATAAATTATAATTTTGAAAGTACAATAAAATAGTAAAGCCAAAAGAGACTCCTGAGAATGACCATGGCATTATTGGGGGAGGGAGGAATAGAGGATTATTAATATAACTCTGGTTCTATGAGTTAATATGGTCAAGTAAGGATATATCATTCCCAGAGCAGTTCATCTATTTGGGGCTAACCACATATATCCTGGCACTCTTCAAATCAGTAATTTATTGTTCTATATTATTCATCATTGTCCTTAGGTTAAATATAAGAATAAGAGCTCAATAAAGTTTGTGTTTGTAGCTATTTATTTTGTTATAAAGATTAACAATTGGCTTGTGTAGTTGACTAAAAATACATTCAATTATTGTTTACATTTTATTTCACACTCTGGATTTTTATATTCCTTCTAGAGGTCTGGTGCATAAAATCAGTGCACTCTGAGGAGGGGGGCAACTCAGCCCAGCCTGTGCCCTCTCACAGTCTGGCAGCCCCATAATTGATCACCCCACATAGAAAGGCCCCACTCACCCACCACAGCGCTGCTGGCAGGTAGTCTGGACCTCCCTTTTTTGGGGTGATGGATTATGGAGCCTCTCCATCATGGAGTCCTCCCCCGCAATTGATTGCCCCACCAGCCAGTGGCCTGCACCTCCCTCTGTGGGGTGATTGACCACCAGCCCCCCTCCCAACCCTCTACCCCATCAATCACCCTGCAGAGGGTGGCCTGAGCCTCCCTCTGTGGAGTGATTGTGGTCCCCCTTCCCACCAACCAATAGTATTGCACTCGCCTTGGCTGGCTTGGTGCCAGTGAATGTTATAGCGTGGTTGTTCCGATAGTTGTTCTGCTGTTCAGCCCTTTGGTTGATTTGCATATTACACTTTTATTATTATAGATATTTTTCTCAGAAACACCTCCATGCTTGTTGTACCATCCACCATAAATAATCAGGCAAGTTGATTAAAACTATACTTAATTTGCAAAATTAATCTTAATTATGATTATATTTGATAAAAATTAGAGTAATTTTATAGAGAAAAATTATTTCAGAGTTTGATGCTTTTAATTATCTGGCACTCCTCTGTTTCAGGAGGGTAAAAGGCATTCTATCACAAAAGATAGGGGATTTAGGGCCAAGAATCCTATATAAACAATTCTTGTTACTTCTACTCATTTATCACCACAAGTCTAAAGCCCTCAGTCTTGTCAGTTTTTCACAACTGCATTGTTTGTTTTTCTAAAATTATGAAGTCTTTCTGTTTTGGTCACTTATTCGAATTTCATATTTTTATGAGGTGTGCATACATATGAAATTAAATTTGTTTTTCTCCTGTTAATCTGTCTTACGTCAATTTAATTATTGGTTCAACCACCAAACCTAGAATTGAAGAAGGGAGAAAATTTCCTCTCCTACACTATCATCACTATCATGATGTTTATTTTGGAATGATTGAAAAATGAAGGAAAAAGGTAAATCTTGTCCTGCTGGTGTGGCTCAGTTAATTGGATGTCATGCTGTGTAACAAAAGGTTGTCAGGGTACATGCCCAAGTTTCAGACTCAATCCCCAATAGCTGATCAAAATTTTTTCTCTCTCCCTCTCCCTTCCCGTCTCTCTAAAAAAATAATAAAAATAAATAAAAATACACACATACACATTATATATATTAAATGTTTTCTTCTTTTTCTTCTTTTATAATCCTCACCTGGGAATTTTTTTTTCCATTGACATTTAGAGGAGTAGAGACAGAGAGAAACATCAGTGTGAGAGAGACACATTAATTGGTTGGCTCCTGTCCTAGTCACCAACTGAGATATATGCCCTTAACCAGAATTAAACCCAAGACACTGTAGTCCACAAGCCGATGCTTTAAATACTGAGTCAAACTGGCTATGGCTTAAATGTTTTCTTAATTCAACAAAGTTTATAAAGAGTCAAAGTTAATGTCAGTAGCATTTTAATATTATAAGAATAAAAATCTAATTCAAACTATAGTAAATACTGAACAAACACATATTGATCTGATGCCGTATTTCATGACATATTTCAAATTATTTAAAAGGCATCTTAAAGTTATAGTTTCTGCTTCAGGAGATATCTATTATACCTAAAGTACTGCATCTGCTTTAGAGGTATTTATAGGTTTGTGCAGAGCCAAGTGTTATTCATATAAAGTGGCTAGAGGCTGACACAAAGACATATAAGAGAGTCCTTAATTAAATACACAAAACTGTCAATGTGTGTTGTCTACATGAAATATGCTATGGGCAAAAGAAAGAGATTAATGAGGATAAAAGGAGAATCAAAGTACATAGGATAAAAGCAATAAAGCATAATCCAAGAACAAACAGTGTTTCTGCTAAATGGATAATAAAAATCAACTACAGTAAAATTCTCAACATATATTTCTTCAGTCTATAGGAACTTGCAGAATCACAGAGAAACTAAAATTATTCCTTATATTTACTAGCTGTGTTATTCTGAGGAAATTACTGAACAGTCTTGAGTTTGTTTTCTCACTTGTAAAATGCTATAACCATACCGATTGCCTAACATTGTATTGAAAATGGATCCTCAAGTGTCCCACAAAGGCCATCACACATTGAGAGTGCTCAGTAAACACATCTCCCATTCCCTCTCAGTGTTTCCCCTACAGATAATAGTGATTTATCTGGCTTGGAAGATTGAAGAGGGGCTGTGCATTTTAAAATAAACTTGGGGAGAGCTCCTTGTCAAATGAAAGTAAAGAGAAAATAGTTTACAATGTAAATAATATATCATAGTGAATTAAAACAGAAATAAAATGCATGTATTTGAGTTTCACACATTTCATACTTTACACAGCAACTAAGACCTTTCACCTCTGGGAGTTAACGGCCATGAAGTAGATACATAGCTTTTCATGTGATTTCTCACCTGGACTGAATTAATTTTATGCTAATTGAAGCAAGCTTTAGGTTCTTCCTGGTAAAAGTCGTATTATAAAAACCTTTGTTTATTAAATTATTTTTTAAATCATATTGAATTTATTGGAGTGATATTGGTTAATAAAATCATACAGATTTCAGGCATATACTTCTATACATGATCTGTATATTATATAGTGTGCTTACCACCCAAAGTCAAGTCTCTATCCCCATTTTTCTCCTCTTTACCCTCTTCTACCTCCCCCCACCTCCTTTCCCTCTGGTAATCACCATATTGTTGTCTATGTCTATGAGATTTTTTTTTCATAATCCTTTTGACTTCTTCACCAAGCCCCCAAACCCACTCCCCTCTAACAGCTATCAGTCTATTTTCTGTAACCTATAACTCTGTTTCTATCTTGTTTTGATTTTGTTCATTAGATTGCACATAGAAACAAAATCATATGATATTTGTATTTCTCTGACTGGCTTATTTCACTTAGCATAGTTATTCTTCAGGCCCATTCATGCTGTCACAAATGTAAGATTTTCTTCTTTTTTATAGTTGGGTAGTATTCCATTGTGGTAAATATACCACACCATTTTTAGCCACTCATTTACTGAGGGGCACTTGGGCTGCTCCCAACTATTGGTTACTGTAAATATCACTGCAAAGAACATAGAGGTGCCTACATTCTTTTGAATCAGAGTTTAAGAGTTCTTCAGATATATTCCCACTTGACTTTTTTTTTTTTTGCCTACATCTTACACACTTAAAAAGTGGTATTCTGATGCTCTTTTCCAGGAATGCTTGAAGTTGATGCATTGTTCTAGGAAAATTGTCCAGGAAGTTATTCCTCATTCAATTACATATACATTATACTGTACTGTGGGGTCCTGACCAGAGTATGTGGGAGGTTAAAGGCCCACTCACCATATGCATGGGTACACAGCAGTATTATTATGCTAAAGTCCGTTTTGCCCTACACATGTGCGAGGGCAATGATTCATCTGTAGCACTATATGTACTGCACAAGCACACCCTTATATTAACATAGCATAGATGTCACTAATTGGCACGAGGCCTCTTTGGTTTGAGTGTACTAAGGTGCCACTGACCAGCCAACTGTGGCTGCTTTGTTTGTAATAAAACATGTCCCATCTACCTATGGCCACTTCTGTGTTCTTCCAATTTCTAGCATCCAGAGGGGTCAAGTCCCTGGCTGAGGAACTTGCACCCAACATATAGTTTATACCATTTTCAATATAAATAACACAAGAAATAACCACAAATAGAAAATGTTCAATATTATTTACATTTACCTTGAGTAACCATTCTTAAAACATTGCCCTCATATTATTTCAGTGGTGTTCTATCAATTTAGATTTTATTATTTCTGAACATGAATTTTACATGTTAATATGTACATTTTTAAAGAAGTATATTTTACAGATATAAATTTTTTAAATAGGTCTTATAACAGTTTCCAATAACTAAAACTAATGTTGGCTAAAGCAAATAAATTCTAAGAACAATGAATGCCAAGTAAATCCATGTTAAATGTTTAAATCTACCTGCAGAAGTCATTTTAGACAATTTACAAGTATTGTGTTTCCTTTTAGTAGACTGAACTCAGTTGTGAGTAGGAGTGATGAGTGTCAATTTTGATTGATGTTCTGAGAGCAAATGTGCTGTTTTCATGTATTGTTTTCCCTCTACCTGAATCCTTGGACACATTATACATGTGGCTTGTTCCCGTGGTTTCTGCCTGGTGTAACTATGACAATGGCTCAGAGCATAGTCGCTGGCTGTCAGCATTCCATGGACTTAAAGTATGAAAAGGAATTAAATGTTTGATTTTGAGGCCACTGAGGTGTTAGGGTTGTTTGTTACTGCAGAGTAATCCTGCCTATCTGTATAGGCTAGGCCTTTTCTAAACAAAAATGATGTTTTAAATTACATAATGTAGAATATACAATCTAACACAACCATAGCTGTGCTATTCTGACAGCTAGCTATATTTAGGGTTGAGTTTCTATTTTCAAGTTTACTATAAGAAGATAAAGAAGACTAAAGAGACAATGGCATACTTTCTTAGAACATTTGTAACATAAATGCCCTGGAAATTCATTCCTGAATATAGGTAAGTATAGCTCGAGAATAAATGAAGACAATATAAAAATGCTACTTAATATTATTTGCCAATTACTGCTATTCCTTATATAGATTTGTTTATCTATACTGTATTTTTTGTTGTTTTTTGATAATATAAACTTCTAAGAATAACGTTTACATTAGCCTGTTTTTAAAAACCAACATGTTGAAATTTCATTATATTTAATTAGTCATAAGCAAAATTTGAAATATTAAGCAACCAAAATATACTATGCTTTGAATAAATGTATGAAACACATTTTGTAACATATACAACTATTTATTATTCTGAATAGCTAGTATTTCCTATATTTCTTGTTCAAAACCTGAGAATTTTGTGCAGTGTTTATTATTGGTTCATTACTAAAACATTCCTCAGCTTATTTTTATGCAGAACCAGGTTTGGTAATGACTGTCTTTCATTTTTATATCTAAAACCACTAATAAAATAAGAATGTATTTTAGGTTATCTCTTTAATTTTTTGCCACAAATAACATTTTTCTTTGGATTAATTTGAAGAATGTTCTTCAAAGGTACTAGTATATTTACAAAAAATAATTCAATCAGGGGGTATGGTATGTCATCTAATTAATTAATTAATTAATTAATTAATGAGCTTTTACTAGGTACTATGCAAGATGCTAGTCATCAGGGGAAATAGAAAAGATTAAATCATCAAATTATTATAGTCTATATTTTTAGAGCATCCATATCACCCTTTAAATTTTTATTCATTTTCTATTTATATATCACTATATATTTTATATACTGTTTCTGATAAATATTCTCAATCACATTTTAATTGAATAGATGAGTGACTAAATGAATAAAGAAATGAATGGAATAAGCCTTAAGGAGTATATATGTAATCTAGGGTGGGACAAACAGTAAGAAAAATAATACAGTACAATACAATAGCTGATATAACAGATACAATTACTGACTTTCTAGACTGAAGGAGATGGAAACTAATCCTGCCAAAGGAAGCAGGGCAGGACACCATGACTTCAATAAAATTGAACATCTCTTCTCCAAACCTGCAATTATTACCATTGTTAATCAAAATATGATCTTAAACTTTGAAAGCAATATTATGCTGCTGCATTTTTTGACCCGACTTCCACAAACAGTATACTCTAAAAATAGTCTTAACACAAATTTTATTATAAAGTAGGATAATGGGTTCAGAATGCCATTGGTCCATGTGATCTCATAGAATGATTTATGGTGTCACTAAGAGATTTTTGAAAACACTAAGGGATGATAAATGCTCTTTTCATAAGAGAAGGGAATCGATATGAATCACTAAAACATATCCTTATACTTAAAAAGAAATATATTATTTACTGAAATGTTAGACTATGCATCTATGATAAGAACTAATATTCTTTTTTGAAGAGTTGGAATAATTTGCAAAGCATAAAATAGGATATATGAATTTGGTAAGATAATATTATGTGCTAAATATGTCAATGGCATAAACATTATTGCATACATTTACATTTTGAGCTTACAATGAAATAAATGCAAAAAATCTATGAAACAATAACTGATTTCTATTGTATGTTGCATTATTTTTTATACTGATGTAATTTGCCACTGAGATAAATTGTGTTATATTTGTTCTGATCCCTTTTGCCTCATTTCATTGAAATGGGAACTCAACTTGAGTTCAAAATACTAGTGAATAATTTCTCATAATAACTTCCTTGGATTATGGGCATCAAAATAAGTTAGAGAAGTTGTTAAAAAAAGAGAATTTGCTGATACACTTAAAATTTTCATAAAACAAGACAACACAACACAAAACAAACCAAGAAACAGAACTCAGAAATCTGTATTATTTTTATTAAAGTACCAGAGGCCCAGTGCACAAAATTCATGTACTTGGGTCAGGGGGTCCCTCAGCCTGGCCTGTACCCTCTCCCAGTGTGGGATTCTTCAAGGGATGGTCAATTGATAGGATAGGCCCACACCCCTAAGCTAGCAGTCAGACATCCTTAGCACTGCCACAGAGGTGGGAGAGGCTCCCGCCACTGCATTAGCTAGCTGTGAGCCTGGCTTCTGACTGAGTGGTGCTCCCCTAGTGGGAGTGTACTGACCACCAGGGGGCAACTCCTGCATTGAGTGTCTGCCTCCTGGTGGACAGTCACATCATAGTGAGTGGTTGAGCAGCCTTAGCATATCATTACCATATTACGTTTTAATTGATTGATCAGACACTTAACATATTAGTATTTTATTATATAGGACAGCTTACATTCAATATTATATTAGTCTCAAGTTTACAACATAGTGATTCAACATATATAATGATGTGATCACCACAAAAAGTATGGTAACCAGCTGTTACAATATAAACTTATGATATTATTGACTATACTAGAGGCCTGGTGCATGAAATTTGTGCATTGCAGGGGGGTGGGGAGGTAGGCAGTCCTTCAGCCCAGCCTGCACCCTCTCCAATCTGGGACCCCTTAAGGGATCTCCAATCTGGGAAGTCAGGGGAAATAGAAAAGATTAAATCATCAATTAGAGCATCCATATCACCCTTGCAAATTAACCAGACTACCCATTAAGGCCCAATCGCAATTCAGGACTGCTGGCTCTCAACTGCTTGCTTGTCTGCCTTCCTGATTGACTGTAAACAATTCTGCCTGCCAGCCTGATCACTCCCTAACCACTCCCCTGACAGCCTGATTGATGCCTAACTGCTCCCCTGCCAGTCTGTTTGCCGCTAACTGTCCTCCCCTGCTGGCCTGATCACCCACAACTTTCCTTCCTTGTAGGCCTTGTCCCTCCTAATTGCCCTCCTCTGCTGGCCATCTTGTGGTGGCCATCTTATGTCCACATGGGGGTAGGATCTTTGACCACATGGGGACAGTCATCTTGTCAGTTGGAGTGATGGTCAAACTGCATATTACTCTTATTAGATAGGATAGAGGACTAGTGCATGGGTGGAGCTAGCTGGTTTGCCCTGACAGGTGTCCCAGATTAGGGAGGGGTTTCCCTCCCTATGTGGTGGCCTGGACGAGAGTCCTGTGGTGGTTTGCAGGCCAGCCATGCCCTCCCGGCAACCCAAGTGGAGGCTCTGGTATATGGGATTTATTTATCTTCTACAATTGAAACTTTGTAGCTTGAAATGGAGTCAAGCCTTCTGCTTTCTCTGTGGTGGCAGCCAATTCTGTTGGAATTTATTTATCTTCTATAATTGGAACTTTGTAGCCTTCAGCAGAGGCCTGGGCAGGCCAGGGTGTGTGGAAAGTTTGGCTTCCTCCATCACCGGGGCAACCCAAGCCTCCCTCCCTGCTCTCTCTTGTGGCTGTAGCCATCTTGGTTGGGTTAAATTGCATACTCGCTCCTGATTGGCTGGTGAGCATGGCTGGTGGGCATGACTTGTGGGTGTAGCAGAGGCACAGTCAATTTGCATATTACTCTTTTATTAAATAGGATTCCTGATGCTGTATATTATACCTCTGTAACTTATTTATAACATGAAGTTTGTATTCTATATTTTTAACAATAAGTCCAGATGACTTTAGCACAACAAAGTGTAAACGCTACTCTAATAAGCGAGTAAATTAATCTTTCCTGATTCATGTACTATATTTTAAAAATTCATGTCTTCTTATGATTTCAGGTAAAAAAACCATCTGCTCATTAAATCTTGCCTTGGTGTCCCAGTCACTACAGATCATACGCATCTATTTATAATGAAATTCTAAAGTGTTTATTAATATCATATATACTCAAGAACACAGACTGTAATTGAATGTTAATATCCTACCTTTACCACTGATCCTGTAACCCAGGTATGTGCCCTGACCCAAAATCTAGCTCACAGCCTTTTGGTGCATAGAGGATGATGCTACAACCAACTGAGCCATCCCTCCAGGGCTCACCTTTTTAAAAAATATATGTGATTTATTTCTCTAAATCATAAAGTAGAACATACAGAATCTAGCTCAGTCCTTGATATTGTGCTTAGTAAAATTAAAATCTTAATTAAAATCTCCTCAATAAAATAACCATGGAGACACATATGTGGGACATATAATCAAATGATCAAACTGGGTCAGTTCTGAATAAAATGCTTTCTTTATGAATCATAAGATTTTGAAGTTGTCTTGATGGTGGGTATTCTAGGAAAATTCTTCCTTAAAACAAAAGCCTTACCTTTACTTATGAATTTTTTTTGAGTTAAATTGTCTTTCTATATTTTTCATTTTTTGGAAGACATTTTTCTGTAGAAAAATGATACCAATTTTAAAAAGTAAAAGCAGTTTCTTAAACAGTTTTCATTTAAAACTCCAGGGAACAATTGTCCTATAGATATTAGGATAACAAGTTGACCAGACAAGTTGTTCTTTTTATGTGTGTTATTACTTTTCAACTATTTTAAATATTTTAGAAGACCTCATTCTCCCATTGTTTTTATCTTAAGAAAATCAATCTTATGGAAAAATAATTTTTGTAAAACAATGGCTTTTTGAATTGTTCGTGTTTTAGTGAGCAATTTATTTCTTCTTGTTGTCTGCCTACTATATAGCAGGGTATTGCACTATATCTCAGATATATGGGTATAAGAATGACAAGTTGATTTAGCAGATATTTCCAGCTTATTTTTACAAGGCCATGGGAAATTGTACTGTATATTATAAAATCATAACCTGTATTCTCTTTTCATTGCCAAAGACTTTGACCAGGTCCTACAAGTTCATAGTAAATTTCATGTAGTTTAAGGTGAACCAGAGGGACTTTAACAACAAATTCAGGACTTTTTATAAGTCTTTTTTTCATTATGACACAGTAGCTGATGCAGCTCACCATAAAGAAAAACCAACTTGCATCTAACACTGAAAATTTAAGTAAAAATTTGATCCTCTATCTATACATAAAATTTTTAAAATGAGAGTGATCTGTTACTTAATATGTTTTTCTTATTTGTGGTAAGTATATGTATACTTATGGAAAAACAAATGTTGATATAAAATAGTTCCCTATCACATTTTCACATTCTCTAACTCAGTTTTACTGTAGCAACAAAGCATATTGCCAACTTTTTAGCTTAAAATTTAAATAAATAAATAAATTAGTAAAAATAGTCAGAGTAATAAAATATAAGACAGACACTAAAAACAGCATATTGTGTGAACATATCAATTTTTGCTGCTTTGGACAATATCATTAAACTGCTCATAAAGAGTGCCAAGAAAATGGGAGAGAGCAGAAGACACAAGGTGAATGATTTAAGCCCACTTTGGGAGGTAGAAAGTGGATGGACAGAAGCTTAGAGATTATTTTTAAATAGAAAGCTAAAATATGTCAGTTTATTGAGCAAAGAAGTGAATTAATTTTCAGCCATATAGACAAATCCAGAATTGCATAATGGAGAGAATTTCTAAAGATGAGAGTAAGGTATGAGACTAAAAACAATATTAAAAACATGAATAAGAAGTTAAAACCCAATAAATCCTCCACATACCAGAGAAATCAGGTAGATATGATAGTTACATATCCCCAAGAAATAAGCAGCAAATTTATTCTTTGAGAAAAAATTAAAGGTCTTTCTTGGAATATCAGACAGAGGCATCCAATTAAAAATAAGGGCCAATGACAATTAGACAAATTTACAATACTGAACAATAAGAACCTCAATCTCTTTTATGTAGGTAAAGCCTAAGACCAGGAGCACATTGGCATATTCCTTTTATCTTTTTACTCATTATATTAGGATATACTTCTCTGAAGGTAATACATAGGCCTAGATAAAATATTTGCTATGTTATGTGGGAGTTATTATCAAATAGTAAATAAGATTTTCCCCAATTTCTCACTTAAAAGAAAAATCTCAGGCTGTTTTGAAGGCCACATTTTTGTTTGCTTATTTGTTTTTTGCTAATCCTCACCTGAAGATTTTTTAAAATTAATTTTTAGAGAGAGTTAAAAAGGGAGGAGGAGAGACAGAGAGAGAAACATTGATGTGAGAGACACACATCCAGTGGCTGCCTCCCACCCGAGCCCCACCTGCAACTGAGGTATGTGTCCTATAATCCGCAGGCTGATGCTCTATATACTGAGCCAAACCAGCTAGGACTAAGTCACATTCTTAATTATAAATAGATAACTGTCATCACATAGCTTTGAGAAAATAATTTTGCATAAATGAAATAAACCAAAACCGAGAAACTTTTAAAAGAAAGACAGGGAAAATGAAAGGGCAGAGCAGGACTGACTCCATTTCATACTCTGTCCTCCATCTTGCGTAGCTGTTGTCTCTGACCTGACCCCTCTTTTGAGAAAGGCCACAGAATGTGTCAGTTACCCAGCTCACCCTTAAATCAGCCAATGAGGATGCGAGGGGAACTCCAAAAGTATGCTGACCACATCCTGTCTTTGTGTAACCAGATCCTAACCACCCTGCCTTTGCATCAGTAGCCCCCAGCTCTCACCCAACCAATGGAGATTGGCCAACTCAGCGGTCCGAGGAGGCCCCACCTCCCCCTATAAAACCTTTATTCCCTAAAGACTCGCTCTTTTCCTGCATCCTCCACTGTGACTGTGGAGTTGGAGAGCAAGGCCCGGGCTTGAATAAAGGCTCTTTGTTTTGCATCGGACTCGGCTCCCTGGTGGTCTTTGGGGATCTTGAAATGTGGGAATAACAAAAACAGCCAATAAAGAAAGACTAGAAAAACAAAACACAATATAGTTAATATCCCCAGCAATATCAGAAAGTTCATTAAATTTATAAAAATAAGTACATGGTGCTTTATTATTTCTTAATTTGTTTAAAGTATTACATATATTAGTACTATATATATATATATATATCCTATGTTTTTCTCCATTGACCTTTCCTCAGCCTCCCTAACTCCCTGTCACATATCCTCATCCCACTCCCTCAGTGTTTTGTGTCCACTGGTGTGCCCATATGCATTCATACAAGTCCTTTGGCTGATCTATTTCCTTCCTCCCCAACACTCCCTCCCCCTGACTTCCAGCTGTAGTTTGACAGCCTGTTTGGTGATTTACTGCCTTTGTATCTATCTTTTTTTTTTCCATCAGGTTATAAGGTTTTAATTTTCCAGAAATGAGTGAGATCATGTGGTATTTTTCCTTCATTGCCTGGCTTATTTTATTAACATAATGATCTTCTGCTCCACCCATGCTGCTGCAAATGGTAAGAATTCTTTCTTCTTTAGAGGCATAGTATAGCAGTAGATGCACCATAATTTTCTAATCCATTCATCTGCTGATAGGCATTTGGGCTGTTTCTAAATTTTAGCTATGGTGAATTGTGCTGCTATGAACATAAGGGTGCATATATTCCTTCTGATTGGTGTTTCTAGTTTCTTGGGATATATTCCTAGAATTCAAATCACTGGGTCAAATGGAAACTTCATTTTTAGTTTTTTGAGGAAACTACGTACTGTTCTCCAAAATGGTTGCATCAATCTGCATTCCCACCAGCAGTGCACAAGGGTTCCTTTTTCTCTGCAGCACTTGTTGCTTGTTGATTTGTTCATGATTGCCTTTCTGACAGGTGTGAGATGTTACCTCATTGTCATTTTGATGTGCATCTCTCAGATAATTAGTGACTTTGAGCATGTTTTCATGTGTGTCTAGGCCTTGCTTCTGTCTTCTTTCAAAAAGATTCTATTTAGGTCCATTGCCTAAATTTTTATTGGATCATTTATCTTCCTTTTATTAAGTTGTATAAGTTGCCTGTAGATGTTGAAGATTAAGCCTTTATCAGTGATAACATTTGCAATTATGTTATCCCATAAAGGAGCTTTCTTATTGTTTCGTTGATGGTTTCTTTTGCTGTGCAAAAGCTTTTTATTTTGATGTAGTCCCATTTCTTTATTTCCTCTTTAGCTTCCATTGCCCTAGGAGTGGTATCAGTGAAGAAATTGCTTTGGCATATGTCTGAGATTGTGCTGCCTGTGGATTCCTCTAGTATTTTTATGGTGTCCCATCTTATGTTTAAGTCCTTTATCCATTCTGACTTTATTTTTGTTGGTGGTCTAGTTTCATTTTTTTGCATGATTTGCCCAATTTTTCCAGCACCATTTATTGACTCCATTGTATGTTTATGCCTCCTTTGTCAAATATTGATTGAGCATAGTGGTTTGGGTGGATATCTGGGTCCTCTATTCTATTCCATTAGTCTATAGGTCTGTTTTTGTGTCAGTACCAGGCTGTTTTGAGAACATTTCCTTTGTAATACAGCTTGAAATCTGGTATTGAGTTCCCTCCTATTTTACTCTTCTTTCTCAGGATTGTTGTGGCTATTTGGGGTCTTTTTATCCCAGATGAATTTTTGGAGAGTTCTTTCTAAGTCTCTGAAATATGCCATTGGTATTTTAATGGGGAGTGCATTGAATCTATAGGTTGCTTTGGTTAGTATGGACATTTTAATGATGTTGATTCTCCCAATCCATGAACATGGTATGTTCTTCATTTGTTTCGGTATTCTTCTATCTCTTTTTTAAGCATCCTGTAGTTTTCCATGTATAGTTCTTTTACCTCATTAGTTAAATTTATTTCTAGGTATTTTATTTTTTTTCTAATATATTTCATTGATTTTTTTACAGAGAGGAAAAAAGAGGGATAGAATTCGAAACATCATTGAGAGAGAAACATCGATCAGCTGGGAGGTACCCTCAACCAAGGTATGTGCCCTTAACCAGAATTGAACCTGGGACCTTTCAGTACACAGGCTGACACTTTATCAAAATTTCTTTTGAGCAAAACCAGTTTTGGTAATTTCTTAATTTTTTTGTGTGTGATGGTAAATGGAATTGCTTTATTACACTTTCTTTCTGTAAGTTTACTATTGGTGTACAGAAATGCCATAGATTTCCTGCCATTTATTTTATATCCTGCTACATTGCCAAATTCATTTATTAATTCTATTAGTTTTTTTGATGGAGTCTTTTGTTATTTTTTATGTAAACTATCATGAAATCTGTAAATAAGGACAGATTTACCTCTTTTCCAGTTTGGATGCCTTTTATTTCTTCTTCTTGTCTAATTGCAATGGCTAATACTTCCAGTACTATGTCAAACAGGAGTGGTGAGAGTGGGCATCCCAGTCTTGTTCATGTTCTTAGGGGAAATGGTTTTAGTTTTTGCCCATTGAATATGATGTTAGCTATGGGTTTATCATATATGGCTTTTATGATGTTGAGGTATGATCCTTCTATTCCCACCTTGTTGAGTTTTTATCGAGAAAGGGTGTTGGATTTTGTCAAATGCTTTTTCTGGATTAATTGATATGACTATGTGATTTTTATCTCTCAATTTGTTTATGTGATGTATGACATTTATTGATTTACATATATTGTACCATCCTTGCATTCCTGGGATGAATCCTACTTAGTCATGGTGTATGATTTTCTGATGTACTGCTGGATCTGATTTGATAAAATTTTGTTGAGGATTTTGGCATCTATGTTCATGAGGGATATTGGCATGTAATTCTCTTTCATTGTGTTGTCTTTATCTGGTTTTGGTATTAGGGTGATGCTGGCTTCATAGAAGTACTTTGAAATGTTCCTTCTTATTGAAATTTTTAACTAGTCTGATGAGAATAGATTTTAATTCTTCCTTGAATGTTTCGTAAAACTCCCCTGTGAAGCCATCTGGCCCTGGGCTTTTATTGCTGGAAGCTTTTTGATGACTGCTTCAATTTCTTCCATAGTTATTCGTCTATTGAGATGTTTAGATTCTTCCTGATTGAGTTTTGGAAGGTTATATTTTTCTAGGAATATGTCCATTTCCTCCAGGTTGTCCAATTTGTTGAAATAGAGTTGTTCATGTACATTTTAAAAATCCTTTGTATTTTGGTGGAGTCTTTTGTTATTTCACCTCCTTCATTTCTGATTTTGTTTATTTGAATCTTCTTTCTTTGCTTTTTGGTGAGCCTGGGTAGAGGTTCATCAATCTTACTTATCCTTTCAAAGAACCAGCTCTTGGTTTTGTTGATCTATTGTATTGTTTTTTTGTCTCAATGTCATTTATCTCCACTCTAATCTTTACTATTTTCTTCCTTCTGCTTACCCTGGGCTTTTCTTGTTGCTCTCTTTCAAACTCTTTGAGTTGTAGGGTTAGGTAATTTATTACTATTGTTTCTTATTTTCTGCTGTAAGCTTGTGGAGCTATGAACTTCCCTCTTAAAAGTACTTTCTCTGTTTCCCATAGATTTGGATTGTTGTGTTTTCATTGTTATTTGTTGCCATTATTTTTTTTTATTTCTTCCTTGATCTCTGTAGTAACCCAGTCATTGTTTAATATCATGCTGTTTAGTTTCCATGTGTTCGATTTGTTTGGATTTTTTTATTGTAGTTGATTCCCAGTTTTATGCGACTGTGATCTGAGAAAATGTTTGATATGATTTCTATCTTCTTGAATTTGAAGAAACTTTGCCTATGACCCAACATATGGTCTATCTTTGAAAATGACCCATGTGCACTTGAGAAGAATGTATATTCTGTGGCTTTGGGATGAAATATTCTGAAGATGTCAATTAATTCCATCTGATCTAGTGAGTCATTTAGGATTGATGTTTCTTTGGTGATTTTTTGTTTTTTGTTTATAGGATTTTTCCAATGGTGATAGTGGGGTATATGAAGTCTCCTACTATGATTGTATTGCTGTCAATCTCTCCCTTAATATCCTCCAGAAGTTTTTTTTTTAATGTATTTGGGTGTTCCTGTATTGGGTGCATATATGTTATTTCTTCTTGTTGGATTGCTCCCTTTAGTATTATGGAGTGGCTTTCCTTATCTCTTGCTATGTCCTTCCCTTTGATATCTAATTTGTCAGATATAAGTAATATATATATATATATATATACATATATATATATATATATGTATATATATATATATATATATATGGAGAAAATGCCAAGAGAACAATCACTAATCTCAGCAAATGCCAGTAATAAGTACCTGGAAATGACTATGACTACAAACTACAAACAACAACTAATATCAAGCTAGGTGAAGGAAAACAGAAGGAAAAAAAACAAACAAAAACAAAGGAAAGAAAAAGACTAAACAAAGCAACAACAACAACAACAACAAAAAGAATAAGCAAAACCATCTCACAAGCAAGCATAAAAAAATTGATATAATCAATATTCAAGCAAACAACAACTAAAGGACAGAGAGGAAAATAATTTATTTGATAGTGAAGACATAGAATGCTAGAAACCAATAATTATCTCAACAGAAAGTGGAGGAGGAACCTGGAAAGCTGATCAAACTTTGAAGTTCTGAAAGGTCAAAGCCAGCCACTCCCTATCTAATTGAGACAATGAACTTCCCCATTAAATAATTATGTAAAACCTTACTGATAAAGATAATCTACTTGTTACTGGAATTGCCTGCTTCAGGTCGAAGGATGTATCCCAAAAACCTGAATAAAAGGAATGGCAAGGCCAAAGGAGTCTTTCCACTAGAGGAAGGCTCCAGCCTGGCCCCCCAGTATCACCAAATTAATGCTTTTCTAGTCTCTCATTTCATTTGTGTTTGGCCTCCTCCAGAACCCAAACCCTGAACCGGGAGCGCTGAACCATGCGGTACCTGGAAAGAGGTTCCCAAAATAGAAGAGAAAGATATGTATGAACTTGGAACAGAGAATTTGAAATTAGATATACAAGTAGAGTGACATTTTATCAGAGGGTAAAAAGAAATAATAGAAAAAATCTAAAGCAGGAAAAGGGTAGGAGAAACAGGACAACAAAGAGGAAAAGTTAGGAAGAGAGTGATGGAATAAAGGTAGAGTTGAGATAGAGTAGAATGATGCTAAAGGAAAGATGAAAAGAGAATGTAGAACACTAATCCCCAAGTAAAATGACACTTTTTTAAAAGAAAGGTAAAATTGTGGTAGTGATAATAATGATTTAAAATAAAATTGTAATAATTAAAAAGATAAAATGAAGCGAGGAAAAATGAAAAAAAATAGTTTCTTAAAAGATGAAAAAAAAAGTGCTGTAGGGAAGGTCATTCACTTCCTCTGTTGTTTTGTTTAGCATTCCTGTTTCCCAGTCAGGACAGTATTATAGTTTCCTGAGTTCCACTACTTCTCATTATTATAAGCCATTCCTGATTTTTAAGCAGGCAGTGTATCTTAATTTCTTTATTCCTTTATTTGTAATTACACAAGAGTTAATTTGTGATTCAATCCCTGTTTGGCAGTGTGTCTGGATTGACTTCCGGGTCTATAGGTCCTCTCTAGTCTGTGCTTAGATCCTACTTTCCCTGTTGGACTCAATACTGGTTTGTGGGAGTGGCCTCCCCCTTAGCTGATTCTGCAACAGTCACTCCCCTCTCTGATCCCCAGGATTCAGGAAAACAACTTTTCCCTGCAGTCTCCTAGGGTGTCCCCAGCTGGGTGATCCTATATATTGGACTTAGTAGTCAAAAGCAAGGATTTAAAGAGGAAAAAGCATAAGTGTGCAAACTCCGGGGCTGTGCGCAAGTCTGCGCAGTCCTTTTTCTCTCTTGTGTCCAAGCAGCCAGCACACTTTTAAAATTTTCAGGCTGTTCTGCATCAGATATAAATGGGTTGCTCTTTACAGATCCCCTCTGTTTGTAGTTCTGAGGACCTCCTTCCACATTCATGAATCACACCAGTCCCAACAGCTATGGATTTTTCTAGGCACAGTCTTCCTTTGGTCCTCCAGTTCCCGCAGTGCATGCATTTTTCTGTCCTGCCAGGACCAGAGACCTCACCTTATCCCAGGCAAAATCTGATCTTTTCATGTGGAGTGTAGAGCTTCTCTGAATCTGCAAGTTTGCGCCAATTGGGGACTGATGTTTTGGATTTCACAGCTGTTTGGTGGTGCCACACTTGTAGATTTTCAGGCTTCCAATTACATCTACTTTCCTCTGCAAGATGGTGCAGTGTCTGTGTCCGAGCCAGTGGCTCTGGGAGTGAACCCAGCAACAATGGGGGCTGCCTGGTCAGGGGAGCCCTATTCAGCAGTCCCCCACCGTCTCCTCGAGTATAGCTGTCCCTCAACTCACCAACAAACACTCCTCAGCTGTTCCTTCTATCTGCTCCAGGACAAGGCTCGAGACACATATGTCTAGTCCACTGCCTTTTTTTTTTTTTTCCCAGTACAATGTGCTTTAAAAAGGGGACATTTCATAAACAGGAAATACACTTGGAAGTAAGAAAAAATATAATAACCACAGTAGAACATTCATTTAGAGATAAAATTAAGAATTTCTTTAGTGAGTAGAATGACAAGATAAAGAAGAGAAAAAGTAAGAATGAAGATATGAGAAGTTTATGCAATCAATCTAGGTTCAATAACCAAACTGTTGGGGAGGAGAGAGGAGAAGTGGGTGAAAGGAAAAGAAGTAAGGTATCAGAGCAATGGTGCAAGGTGATTCTTAGATGAATGACATTTCTCACTCAAATAATATATCTAGTTTTCATGGCATGTAGTAAGAATTAACCTACTTGAAATAAACCAATTAAAAACTCTAGTCCACTGGGGTAACCAAGTGACTCATCTAAATTTGGGGTCCCCTGTGTCGAATGACCCATCTCAGGATTAAAGGGCCCATACACTTTCTTCCACCACTTCCTCAGCATCTTGGACCTTAATAGTATAGAATGCCCATTGAGAACAGTCTCAAGAAGTGTTCTGACTGATTAGCTCTTTCTCTGAAACATCAATCATATCTCATTCTTGTGTACCTGGTATCCAGGGTAATTACCAGCTTCCTAGATTATATGCCAGAATTTAGGCTCATTTATATACTGTTCAATATATCTCCTGACATGAATTCAGTGTTCAACACTTTCTAACTCTGTCAACAAAAGATTTTTTTTTTCTTTGATGTTTGCTTTAACTAATAATCTGTTATCAACAAAATCCATTGAAGCGTTCTGCAAACAAAAGTAAAGCCTTTAATGGAGGATGAAGGTGCTAATTTATCTCTCTTATCATATGTGTAATGAAGAGAAGCTGGATGAGGCCTTTGAATAACTTTTCATTACCACTTGTGTGTCACTGTTTCATGCTTCCCCTGAAAAATTCAGGATCTGGGATGCCTGTTTTTACCTTTATGCTTCAATCTTCCTAGTCACTATTCTTTTTTTTTTTTAATTTTTTATACATATCTCCCCATTGCCCCCCCTCCCTCCCAGGTATACCCCAACCCCCCCAGTGTCTGTGTTCATTGGTTATGCTTATATTCATGCATACAAGTCCTTTGATTGATCTCTAGTCACTATTCTTAATCAATGAAATATTTTGACAGCCTGCTCACTGTTTCTTATCTTCCAATATTCTCATTGTTCTTAAAATTTAAGTATTGCTGCCCTCCACATTTTCAATGGTCTTGCCATCCATTCCACATCAGCCATCTACTACCATATTCCTAGTCCTTGTCATTGCTAATAAGTGTTCCACATCTGAAGCCTCAATTTAAACACCCAACATTTGGGCTAAACCTTCCTTTAATTATGTGAAGAATTCTTTCAAGAATATAATAATTAATCTTTTAAAATCACCGATGAAATTGCTTAGGCACAATTTTGAAAAGATACTTAGAAGTTGAGTGACTTGGAACAACAAAATATGTTGGCTTTTATGCCGAATATTTTTAGCATAGATTTTATTTAGTTAATGCACAAATGCAAAAAAAAAAAAAAAAAACAAAACCTTTTCATTTAATGACTGCTTGATTTCTAAGAAGACATCAAGTAGACAGTCTGTGGTTTAGAAAAAATAAGATTGCCATTGCTGTTTCAGACTGAGACAAAAATGAAAAGACAATAAATCATGCTGTACTTGAACAAATTATATGCTTGCATTCAATTTTTAAAATTTCCAAGAGAAATAGGATGTTTCAGTTTGTTACAAAGGGATTTATTCATCATATCCAACTACACTCCTTTGAGAGCTGGAGTTAAATTATATAAATCTTGATGGAATTGTTTTAAGAGAAAAAAATCTAAATATTGAGACCCTGAATATATTCAGAAAATTCTTTCTATTTAGACTGCCAAAATCATGCAGCCTCCTTTGCATTATTCTTTGTGTGCTTAATCCTTGACTTAAATTAGTGTTAATTTAACGTTTATTCATTAAATTTAGAAATACAATTAAGTGCTATCCTGAAAATAACTACTTAATGCTTTATTCTGAAAAATGTTCATGCTCACAGGTACATGAAAACAGGGTCTGCAAATTTGTAAATTGCAGTGCCATTTCCTCATAACTATGACAACCTACATATCATTATAATGAAAAAAATGCCAATATGAAGCTTTACTAAGAATAAACAATGATGTAAATAAAAACACATTATATATATTTAATTGATAGCCTACAGAACTATGATAACTGATTTCTGTCAGTTAAGAGGTTGCTATCACTCAACAGGTGTGGCTCAGTTAGTTGAATGTTGTCCCAGGCACCAAGAGGTTACATTTTGGATTCCTGGTCAGGGCACATTCAGAGCTGTGGGCTTGATCCCCAGTAGGGGGCATGCAGGAGGAGGCCAATTGATGTTTCTCTCTCATCAATGTTTCTATCTCTTCCACTTCCTTCCTCTCTTTCTAAAACCAATAAAACATATTTTGAAAAAGAAGTTGCTATAAATGACTGGAAAGTTTGTATTATTTAAGTGTTTATTACTTGCTATGATATTGTGTGGGGTATCACTCATCAAATTGTAAGTTTTCGTGTGCTATCTCAGGTTAAAATGAAAGCATTAGTCAAAGCTTATATGGGTTTTGTTATGATCAATGTGTTTGAGCTTTAGATACTATGTGGCACAAAAAAATCTTTATTTTATTAAATCAACATGATAAAGAAAATAATGAAAATCAATTTTCACATGGGTTTTTCCTTCCATTAAATGAACACATTTTAACTTAAGAAAAATAAGAGTTCTTAATGTTTTACTATAAAAATTATAGTAAATATTCAAATTTAACATAACATATCTTAAATTAGCTGCTAACTTGGCAGTATTATCTATCATGTACTATTAAAAATTATAAAAAGAGGACTCAAATTCAATTTCTGCTTCTTTAAATAAATATTGATTGTTTCATAGTTATTTTTGTAGCTTAATTTTCATCAGTATTGGAAGAAAACTAAATATAGGTATCTTTTAAAAATGATGGTGAAATGTACTCAAGTCAATTAAATATGCTTTTATAAAACACCCTTTTTTCTATAATCTGTAGTAGACATTTTCAAATATGATTTTTGGTATAATTTTGAAGACACATTGTGCTAATATTTAGAAATTGTTGCTCATGTTGGTTCAAAGAGCAATTATATTTCTGAATAGGCCCCTATGATAAAGCCAGAAGCATATTTACCCATCTTCATAATCAAGTGTAAGCTAAGAACTGATGGGTGTGCTTACACATGCATAAATGATGCTTTAATCCCTTGCATCTGTTCGTATTAATAATGATAATTCTTAAACAGTGATTTTCATCTTTAAAAGTGTTACAAATGCCAACTAATTAATTAATCCCTTACATGCTTAATTGCATATGGATAATTAAACACAGTCTATGCTAGCATAGCTTATAGGGCAAAAATTAAAAGGGAAGTCACACTGAGCCTTATTTTCTAGCCAATGATTTGAGAATGCAATTTTTATACATTTGAGTAGAAGCATCTTCTCTGGTCCCATTTTTGAAAATACTCTTTGCAGAAAAGCATGTCCCCTATTTTTAAGAATTACAAAGAACATTAGTATATTAGAGCTGTTGAGAAATACATATATATGTATGCTATTTTTTTATTTAGTATACACATATACTATTTTAGAATATATATTTACAAGCAGGTTGCATGGGGCAACCAGGCCAGTGTGTGTGGGGGAAGGAAGTTGGGGCAACCTGGCCAGCAGTAGAGGGCAATTAGGGACAACCAGGACGGCAGGCTCCTGAGTGATTAGGAGCCAGCAGTCCAGGATTGTGGGGGGATGTCAGGCTGCTGGTTTAGGGGATCAGGCCTAAACCAGCCAGCAGTCAGGCATCCCCAAAGGGGTCCCAGATGGAAAAGGGTGCAGGCTGGGCTGAGGGCACTGCCCCCATGCATGTATTTCTCTAGTCATTGGCATATTATGCTTTGATTGGTTGAACAGCCAACTGGATGATTGGACACATAGCATATTAGACTTTTATTATATAGGATTATTATTATTATTATTATTATTATTATTATTTACTAGAGGCTCGATGCATGGGCAGTCAGATATCCCTCTCACAATCCAGGACTTCTGGCTCTCAAATGCTCACTTCCTGCCTTCCTGATTACCCCTAACTGTTCTGCCTGCCAGACTGATCACCTCCTAACCATTCCCCTGCCAGCCTGATTGATGCCTAACTGTTTCCCTGCCAGCCTGATTGCCCTAACTGCCTTCCCTTATGGGCCTGCTCACCCCTAACTGCCCTCCCCTGCAGGATTGATCACCTGCAACTGCCCTTCCTTGTAGGCCTGGTTCTTCCAACTGCCCTCCCCTGCTGGCCATCTTGTGGTGGCCATCTTGTGTCCACATGGGGACAGGATCTTTTGACCACAGGCAAGCATTCATCTTGTGTGTTGGAATGATGGTCAATCTGCATATTACTCTTTTATTATATAGGATAGAGGCCTGGTGCACTGGGGGTGAGGGGGAAGCTGGTTTGCCCTGAAGGGTGTTCTGGATCAGAGTGGGTGTTCCCTTGGGGTGTGGGGTGGCCTGGGTGAGAGGCCTATAGTGGTTTGCAAGCTAGCCATGTCCCTGCCCCCTCCACCCACATGACCCAAGTGGAGGCCCTGGTGTCTGGGATTTATTTATCTTCTACAATTGAAACTTTGTAGCCTAGAGTGGAGCCAAGCCTTCTGTTCTCACAGCCATTGAAACTTTGTTGCCTTAAGTGCTGGCCAGGGTTTGCTGAAAGCTTGGCTTCCTCCATTGCTAGGGGCAACCCAAGCCTCCCTCCCTGCTCTCTCTTGTGGCCTTAGCCATCTTGGTTGGGTTAATTTGCATACTCGCTGAAATTGGCTGGTAGGCATGGCTGGTGGGCCTGGCTGGTGGGTGTAGTGGAGGTACAGTCAATTTACATATTACTCTTTTATTAGATGTGTGTGAATCACAAAAAATACTTGGTCTTTGAATTTATTTTTTATAAAACTCAGCTATATTCTTGGGATGAGTTTTGTTGGGAAAGGCTTTTGGAAATGATGCAATTTATTTTATGATACCTCTTAAAGACCCAGAAGATTATTAGAGTTATGATTCTTTTTTATGATTTGGTTATATAGCCTTTTGTATTCAAAATAATTCTCAAGTGTTCTTTCTTCAAAATGGTTCTGAATATCATTTCAGAAATAATACTAGGAAATTTATGAAATCAAAACACATACTGTCAATGACTTATACTAATGTTTCAATACTACACATTAAACTGTCTGCTACCAATGTTTCTAAATGAAGGCAGTTTTTGCATATTAGTTGGGATATTTATTCATTGTAAAGGATTCCATCACACTGTACAGTAGGTTTAATATTCTTGAGCCTGTTCCCAACTTCTGTCTTGCTCTCATACTTAAATATAGACTGTTAACTATTATTTAATGTCTTGTCTCCTCAATGTGTCTATATATCTAGGACTCATGTCTCATAAACATCTGGCAGTCTGAATAGTATTTACTCACCAAACAATACCGATTATTGCTACATACCCTGTTTTCCCCAAAATAAGACAGTGTCTTATATTAATTTTTGATCCCAAAGCTGCACTAGGTCTTATTTTCAGGGCATGTCTTATTTTTCCATGAAGAAGAATACAGTACACATTTATTGTTGAACAACAAAAAAAGAAAATTTATTATCTATATTCGGTACAGTAGTAGCTGTCATGACAAACCAGCTCACTGATTGGCCGAAACACAGCTGGAGCTGTTCAGGCAATGTGAGGTCTCTTTAAATCAGGAGTCAGATGCCTTATGGTAGCTTTGGGGGCCTTATATTCTGGGGAGGCTTTATGTTTGGGGGAGGCCTTATAATTACAGCAAGAGGCAAAACTGGAAGTAGGTCTTATTTTCAGGGGATGTCTTACTTTCAGGGAGACAGAGTAGTATTTGTATATTTTCTAGGCAACTAAGGGTACAGCACCAGTTTTTTTTTCTTTTTTTCAGATCATTATGTAAAGGTATATATATTGGGGCAAGAAAATCTACTGCAAAATCAAAACATTATTATTAACCAGAGATAAAATCAACTTTAATTTTGTAAATATGGAAATTTCAGAGATATAGGACCTAAAAAAAATAAGCAAAGCAAGCACCTTATATTTTTTTGGTTAAAAAATATTGTGAGCCCAGTAAGTGTAGCTCAGTGGTAAACATGGAGCTATGAATCAGGAGGTCACAGTTCAATTCAGGGCTTGATCCCCAGGAGGGGAGTACAGGAGTCAGCAGATCAATGATTCCCATTATTGATGTTGCTATCTCTTTCCCTCTCTACAATCAATAAAAAATATATATATTTTTTTAAGTTGTGAGAACTTGATAGAACAAAGAAACTTAGGCTTTGATTTTTAATTAGTGAGGGGTCTAAACAGAATTTGGGCTTGTGATTATTAAAGAAGTAATAGGATTTGTGTTTACAAACTGAGTTTCCTATCTCTATTGTTAAGGATACCTGTCTATATCCTGTTACAAGGAATGTACTTTTTAAGTGGAAGATTTATTTTTGTTTTCAGAGAGACAAAGAACCATAGTGTCCTTGCACCAGCTGTTTCTTATGAAAATTTAATTATAAATAATCAACATGTCAAAGTGGCAAATTTCCTCTACAAGGGGTACATACTTAATGTGGGTTTGAGACTGTGTTCTGTAAGACATAATTTTCCTTACTTTTTTTTAAATACATTAATTCGGTCTATTCTACCAATTTTTTAAACATTAGTATGAGTTATTTCTTATTGTGCTTATTTTTTCTATATCAATCATGGTAAAAAATCTTTACATTTTTAGCTGTATATATGAATAATTTTGGTACAAAAATTCATGATGAACAAATGATATACTGGTAAATGACCTCTTAGAAAATTGTCCTTTTTCTTGAACATAATGAAAAAAAAAGACTATTACTACCTGGACATATATTGTATCATTTTCTCTATAAAAATAATTTATGTAAATTAAGTTTGTTAAATATTCAAACTCATCAATGACCAAGAAATTTGGAATAAAGTGGTCAGGATGATTGGGGTCATTAGTCAATTCAAATCAACTGAGTTGAAGAATAAAACCAGATTAAAAAATTCTGTGACAGTAAAGTGTTGTAAAGGAGTTTCTAATCTCATGATATATAATTCAGAAAAGTAGTTAAGGATGCAAAAGGCCAGTTTCGAGAGTACTGCTTATCTGTACTCTTTGTAATGTACTATCTAATTTTCCACTATTAAGTCAATTGCTTTATGGTATAGCAACTCCAACATTTGGGAGGCATTAACTACCTGGGCCGTGATGATATGGAGTAAGATTGTAAATAATTTATTCTAAACCTATCTGTGATTGAAATATTGAGTATTAAGAAAAAAAATAGACAAACACAATAAAACAAACAAGCAAAACACTTCTTTATACAGATAAGGCAATTAAGGATGGATTTAATTTTTCTGAAGTGGAACATCAGGACATGACAATTTGGTAAAGATCAATGGAGAAAGAGAAGATGGATAGCTATTTGGTCCAGATATTTCCAGAAACTGGTATTCTATCAGTATGGTTATACATTCTATTTTTTCAGCAGTAGATTGGAGCTAACAATAAAATCTACTTTATAGGCTTACTGTGAAAATGAATTAAGATAATATATGTAAATTATTTAAATGAGTAAGGACTACATTAAGTGCCTTATTAAAATAAGTTAGTATCAATAAGTAGAGACCTGGTGCATGACAATTTGTGCACTCAAGTCCCTCAGCCCAGCCTGTGACCTCTTGCAGTCTGGGACTCTTTGGGCAATGTCCAACTGACAGCGTGGGCCCACTTCCTGAGAGATCAAGCCTAAGATGGCAGCCCCGAAGCCCTTGGGGGATGTCTGACTAACAGGGAGCAGGCCTAAGTCATTAGTCAGACATCCTTCACACTGCTGCAGAGGCAGGAGAGGCTCCTGCCACTGCCACTGTGCTGGCCAACCATGAGCTGGCTTCTGGCTGAGTGGTGTTCTCCCTGTGGAAGTGCACTAACCACCAAGGGGCAGCTCCTGAGTTGAGTATTTGTTCTTGGTGGTCAGTGTATGTCAGAGCCAATAGTTGTTTTCAGTCATTCTGCCCTTAGGGCCAATTTGCATATTGCCCTTTTATTATATAAGATATTATTATGCACAATTACAGAATGAAACTTGTGAGGAGGTTTTGCAAGCCAAACTATCTTTTCTATTTTCCATAAATCTGCAGATGAGAAATTCTGACATAACCCACTCTGAGTGTTAAATAAATCACTATTTAAAATAAAAAATACCCATTTGGAAGTAAAGATATCAACTTCTTTAATATAACTTCATGGGACAGGTATATTTAAACTTTCTCAATTGATGGCATTTCAGAGCATTTTTTGAGTTTAAAAGTTTGAGACATTAATAAAGCAGTGCAAATTACATTCTAATATTTTGGAAAATGTTGGCAATCTACTGTCAAATAGATTGAATAAGGCTAGAAAGGACAGAAGTCATTAAAAATAAATCTAAAATGTTTCAGGGAAAAAAAATATGGTTAAATAGAATAAGGCTAGAAAGGACAGAAGTCATTAAAAATAAATCTAAAATGTTTCAGGGAAAAAATAAAATATGGCTATTTTTAAGACCCATACAATACACTAGAGATAGGGGTAGTAATAGTCATATTCCAGGTTCTACTGGCCTTGCTTCTGAATTAGTAAATATTGTGTATTTGTGATTTAGCACAATAAGAACATCATAATATTAATGATGATATGTTGTTACCTCACTCAGATACATTTTAAGATTAAATAAAATTAACATTTTTATACATATAAAATATATTCATTTAATAAAAATATTGATATTAATATAATTATAATACCAAAAACAATGCTGGAAATAATATTAAATTTATTTTTTAACAAAAAGTATAGCTAAAATAATCATTATTGTATTAAAGGCCTGGTGCACAAAAATGATGCATTGGGAGTGCTTGGCCTGTGCCCTCTTGTAGTTTGGGGCTCTTACAGTTTGGGACCCTTTCAGCTTCTGGCTGAGCAGCACTCCCCCTATGGGAGCACACTTACCACCACAGGGCAACTCCTGCATTGAGCATCTGCTCCTGGTGGACAGTGAGCATCATAGCAACCAGTTATTCCACCTGTTGTTCTGCCCTTTGGTCGATTTGTGCATTAGGGTTTTATTATAGAGGATGTTATTGGGGACTTTTAAATTAGGTGGTATGTAAATGCCTTATAGAATCCTCTCCATCCTACTGGAGTAATCTAATGGTCCATAAGAACTTTCCTTCCCCTTTACATGCTGGGGAATTGCAACCTTAGGAAAAATAAAAGCTTTTTCAATTTGAATTGCTTACAGAGCCCTGCCATTTTGCTAATTACTCTACCTTGTTTCTCTCTCTGACATTTTGTCAGTTTTACTCAGGTAATGGTTGCATATATTATTGAAAATTTAGTTCTGAAAGTCTAATCTGATAGATTTACATAACTGTTGATTGCAAATTAAGTCTCTGAGGAGGAGGTAGAATGGCAAACTAAGCAGCTAAAACTTTTCTCAGCCATCCTTCTTGTAATAGTTCCTTAACATAGGAAACAAAAAATAGTAATTGCCTACTTGGACTATTCTATATAAAAAAGAGCTAATATGCTAATGGTCATGTGGCCTTCATGCAGTAATGACTGTTCAGCAGGAGGCTGTGTGCTCGGTCAGGTGGAGCCTCGGAATTGCTCCAGAGTCAGAGCAGAAATGGGGAGGCACCTGGAGGAGGCAGAACCATCCCATGGCAGGGAGGGTGGGGGTGAGAGCCCGTAGCGCCTCCCTCAATAGTCCTATGCCACCCACTCCTCCCAATCAGAGGGCCTTGACCCTCACCTGCCAGGAAAGGAGTGCAGCACGCACACTATCAAGAAGCAGTGCTCGAAGCTCTACAAAAGGCTCTAGGCTTCCATGATCTCCTCTGGCGCCATGACAGGGTGGAGCCGCCATATTGTTCTGCAGACAGGGCAGAACAAGCAAGGCCTAGAGAAGGCAGGACCAGCCTGAGGTGGCTCACTGGACTGAAAAGGTGGGCCTGGAAGCAGCCAGAGAAGCTGGAGGGGTCGGGTGCAGGGCCATGTACACTGAGTTCTGGGTGGAAAGCTTAGGGTGTCAAGATAGGGCAGGTGGGTAGGTCCCGTGTGGATGGGCGGGGCCAGACAATTTCACAAGTTTAGTCATATTTAATTCATTAGTTTTACTATTAAACTATGGAGTTATGACATTTCTCTGGGATGAGCTACTTCTATTGCATTCTTGAAAAAGCTATATCCAAAATGTCAATAAAATTGTTGGTACAGATTTCTATTAGATTTTTTCCAAAGCCTGTAGGTCTCTGAGAAACACATTTTTAATAGTAAAGTTAATTAAAAAAAAATATTTTGCATTGATAAACTTTTAAATATTGCTTATGCAAAAACAATGCTGAACAATAACTACATTGTGTTTTATCTAGTTTAATAACTATGTGATTATTTAGCAGAGTAAAAGAAAGAAGAAGCATAAGTATTGAAAATTTTCCATATTTTTTTGTGTTTGATGCTTTTTTTTTTCTTTCCTAAATTTGCATGGATTAATGGTCAAAGTAGATTAACAAGTGAGTCTATTAGAGAGATAAGCTTTTATGCGATGCTCATTTCAGATTTTGCAAAATTCCCTGCTAAAACAAATTTGAGAGTGAGACAGGGGTGTCGGATCAAAATGACATCTAAATCTTTCTTAAATTGCAGACAAAGAGAGATTAGCCTTTCCCCTCTCAGTCCCAACTGCAAAATGGAAAAGTTAGATCAAAAGGCAAAGGGAACTGAACAGGCCCTCAGAAGCTAGTCCTGCCTAAGTTTCATCTTCCAGGCCTGGGCATGAAAGACCAACACAGCCATATAGCCTCAGTAGAGATTGCTCTCTGCTTTCAGACCTAATGTTTCTGCTCCCAAATTAAGTGGTGGCATAAACCAACAGATGCTGGATCCACAAAAGAGACCAATTATTTCATTTCTTATTCCACAGGAAGCATTAAGAATGAGGTGTAAGGAAGTAGATGAAAGTAGCACCCTCTTTAGAACAAGGAATGGCTTCTTAAAATATGTTTATACTTTCATTTTCTATTTTATTTATTTAATAAAAAATATCTGAAGAAAATGTAGGAGAATGTCCATGATTTCTGAGGGTTTATTTTGACAACTGAAACAAAATTGTAAGTCAATAGTATTTTTTTATCATTAAAGAAGAAGATATTCTACCATAACCTAAAGAACAGTGATAACCCAGATTGTTAAATTTAGTACAGAGTTTAAGTACTGTCAAAATTAAGTTGTTATAATAGTTGTATTATTTCACAACTTCCTATTCAAAGCTGTCACCTGAGTTCATTTCATGTCAGTTCAGGTAACCATGGACAAAATAAAATTAAGAGCTGATTTAAAAAAGTAATTTATAAATACTGTGGTACCTCGAGATATGAGTGCCCTAACATATGAGATTTTTAAGATACGAGCCATCAAGCGAGCAAGCAATTTTTGCTTTGAAATGTGAGCTACATTTGAGATACGAGTAATCGCGCAGATTGGCCTGCTGCACACAACCCACCAGTTTACCACGACTCCAGCGTCTCATAGTTTCCCAAGCCTCAGTCAGTGTGCTTGTTTACCTCCTTGTCAAAGCATCTTTTGTGCATTTACATACTTTATCACATTTCTTTTTATAACCATGGGTTCGAAGAAAGCAAGTGGAAAGGTCAGTGCTCAGAAGAGGATGATGTCTATTGAATTAAAGCATGAACTCATAGAAAAATCTGAGCAAGGTGTGTGAGTGGCTGACTTGGCGAGGTAGTACGGGCATAGTACTTCAACAATATGCACTGTGCTTAAACAGAAGGAGTCGATAAAGGGTATAACGCCAGCTAAGGGTGTTACAATAATTTCTAAGCTCTGTAGCTCTCTCCACAAAAATATGGAGAATCTACTGATGGTGTGGGTGATGGAGAAGCAGCTTAAAGGAGATACATTAACACAGGGCATCATATGCGAGAAGGCGCGAGTAATTTACGGTGATTTACTGGAGCAGATCCCACGCACTTCCACAGACAAAGCATCGAAAGACTCATTTAAAGCCTGTAGAGGCTGGTTTGACAACTTCAGGAAAAGGTCCGGCATTCACTCCATTGTCAGGCATGGTGAGGCAGCAAGTTCGGATGTGAAGGCAGCTGAGGATTACCTCAAAACTTTTTCTGAACTGATAGAAGCCAAAGGATATATCCCCCAGCAAGTCTTCAACTGTGACGAGACAGGGCTTTTCTGGAAGAAGATGCCGAACAGGACTTATATAACGGCAGTGGAGAAGGCGATGCCAGGCCACAAACCCATGAAGGATAGGCTAACTCTCACACTGTGTGCCAATGCGAGTGGTGACTGCAAGATCAAGCCTCTGCTCCTATACCCCGAAAAAGTTGCTACTGGTCATGCATCGGAGCTGTTCAATGAAACTTGCCTCACTCATTTCAGAAACATTCTGAAAGGGAGGAAGAGGCAAACCTCGTTGGACACGTTTTTTTTGAAATCGGCCAAAAATGTAAAGACCAGCAGCAATTAAGTTCAGTGAAGATTAGTTAAGTTACATTCAGTTTAGGGATAAAGTGTAGCATTAAGAGTGTAACGAGTAGGTAAATACACTTTATAAAACCAGTTTATTCCTTTACATTCTCTTTTATTATGTTTTTTACAATATTTGTCATTTATCAATACATTTTTCTTACTCAAAAGCATGTAACAAGAACAACGGGTGGCATTTTGGGGGCTGGAACAGATTAATGGCATTTCAATTGATTTCAATGGGGAAATTTGCTTTGAGATATGAGCAACTTGATATATGAGCAAGGTGAGGGCATGAATTAAACTCATATCTCAAGGTACCACTGTATAGACAATTGGAAATCTGTTAATTAAAATGATTCAGAGGGATTTTCAAATGAAATCAGATGAAAGTATAATTGCAATAAAGCCAGGCAAGTAAGAACAACATAACAGTATATGCTGGTGTGTGAATATTAGCGAGGAGGTTTAGCAGTAATTAACACTGTTCTTTCCAAATTATGAAAGGTTTAATTTATATTTTACACATTCCTTTAAGGAAAATCAGAGAAGTTATGACTGCCATTTTTTAAAACATATTTTTTATAGATATTTTACAGAGAGGAAGGGAGAGGGACAGAGAGTTAGAAACATCACTTAGAAACATCGACCAGCTGCCTCCTGCATGCCCCCTACTGGGGATGTGCCCACAACCAAGGTATATGCCCTTGACTGGAATCGAACCTTGGACCTTTCAGTTCCCAGGCTGACACTCTATCCACTGAGCCAAATTGGTTCCGGCATTTTTATGAAGAAGAAGACAAAGTTTTCTTTGGAAATTCACACAATTTTATAGTCAAGAGATACTTTGACATTATAAAGCACTAGATTTGAACCCTACCACTTTACAAATGTTGTTGCTTTGTACAAGTTACCTAATTGCATTTAAAATAAAACAACTTGGGTCACATGGGATAGTCAGTCTTTTTAAATTTTTTTTTTTAATCAGTTGATGATATTAGATAAGTTATTTCTGAGTGTTAATGCAGGAACACCATAATGACCAGAATGACTGGTCACTATGATGCCTACTGCAGCCAGCGAACCAGCCTGATCCGGGGGTGGGGCTGGCATCCAATCTCCTGCAGCCCCTCACCCCAGCCAGCCCCACCCCAGATTGACTCCACCACCCCAATCAGGGGCAGGGCCTCTGATCCCTGGCCAGTCCCACCTCCAATTGGCCCCCACCACCCCAAATGGGAGTGGAGCTCACCAGCCAATTGTCCTCTGCCCCTTCCCCCAGCCTGATCATGATCATGCCCCAATTAGGGCAGGACAGCCAGCCAACCTCCTGCCATCACCTCCTCCTGACAGGTCCAAACCCCATCCAACCCTAGTGGGGTGGGGTGGGTTGGGACTGACCCAACCCGTGCATGAATTTATGCACTGGACCACTAGTATCTGATAAAACTGGTCAAATTTCAAGAATGTTGTGAACATAAGTGTGATTAAATATGTACAATACTCACCTTATTCTATGATTTAATGGATATTGTTAATCTCTATCCCCCTTAATTATTTTCCTTAAGACAAAAAATGGGAAAAATATTAAAATTTTTGTGATGATGATATCATAAACAAAACCCAAGAAAAAAGGTATTTTCACATATGTCTGATGGGCATGTAATTCTTAGAATTGGCAAAGCAATATGACAATTCTATTCCTTTGTATATTCTCCAGTGATTTTAAAACATGTTAACACAAAATCTTGAACATAAATCTTAATAAGATTACTATGTATAAAAGTTAAAAGTGCAAACACTTCAAATGCCCATCAAGTTATGAACAGATGGACAAACAAAAGTGGTGCATCAATACAGTGGAATATTATTCAGCCACAAAAAGGAATGTACTGATACTTGCTATACTGTAGATGAATCTTGAAACCTTAAAATAAGTGAAAGAAGCCAGATGCAAAAGGCCACATATTATGTTATTTTTATGAAATGTCTAGTAGACACATCTAAATTTATAGAAATAGGAAGTAGGCTACTGGTTGCCAGGGCCTTTAAAGAGGAGGAATGGGGAGTGTTTGCTAATGGACATGGGCTTTTTGGGGGGCTGATGAAAATATCTGAAATTAAACAGTGATGATGATCACACAACCTTGTGAATATTCTAAAAAATCATTGAATTGATACTTTGAAAAAGTGAATTATTCTTAACTGTGAACCTATTCTACAGAAATAAACTACCATCAAATGCAAAAAAAAAAAAAAAAGAAAGAAAACAAAAGAAAAGATTAGTAAGATATTTGTCATGGCAAGTAGTTGATCACAACACGTATGACTGTCCAAAAAAAAAACAACACTTTGAATATATTTTAAAAATAATAAAATTGTTAGCCTTAGTTTTCTTCATAGTCAATGACATCAATGACATGGGAATAATAATACTTAAGTCATAGGGTTGTTTTTATTATTAAATGAAATAATTAAAGTGCTTAGCAAAAATTGGAATATAGTAGCCCCTCTGTGAGGGGTAATTGTATTTGTCAGTTTGGCTAGGTGATGGTAGACAGCATTTAGTTAAATATTATTCTGGATGTTTCTCTGAAGGTATTTTTTAGATAAGATTAGAATTTAAACCAGTTGACTTTGAGTAAGCAGATTACTAGATTATCTTCCATAATGTGAGTGACTCTATCTAATTAGTCATAGTTCTTCATAGTAGGAAGATTGACTTAGCTGGAGAACTATGAAATTCTGCCCATAGGCTGCCATTAGATCAAACTGTAACTCTTACGTAAGTCTCCAGCTAATTGGCCAACCTTGTAAATTTTAAATTTATAATCCTAAACATAAACAAAGGACTTAAAATAACTCTTTCTATCTCTCTTGAAATATATACACATGCACTGACCCACCCACTCTATTGATTCTGTTACTTTGAAGAACTCTGAATAATCCACCCTAATTAAAGTTCTCACTTATAAGAATGAAAAATGCAAATTGCCAAAATATGTTTTATGATCTCATTTTTTCTTAACAAAAAGTTTGTGTTTATACATATACATTTTTCTTATACTTAGAGAAAAAAAATGTAGAGATGAATATGGAATTGAATTGTAGAGAAGTAGGCTTGGACTTTGTATTTTTACACATTTGTGTGGCCTACTTTCATATATTAAGCACATGTGGCTTTTGTAGTTTGAAAGGAAATTTTAATAAAATATTTAGATATATTTTTAAAAAAGACTTAAAAACCAACAAAGAAAGGACAATAATCACAAACAAAGCATCTGGAAAGAATCACTATAATCCCTACTATGTGAATTTGTTGGTACAGTTACCCAGTTGGGAAATTAAATCAATAGTTGCTAGGCAAAAAAGAAGGGCATAGCTGTGTCATGGTCCAAACATGGATATAAAAGTAGAGAATTAGTGGGAAAACCAATCTAATACTGAAAGCTTTTTTTTTTCTTTCTTGTCTTAGCTTGTTTCCCAAATACTATCTGAGTTTTGAATGATTTTTTAAAGTTCTTTGGAGTTTCTTACTGTATAGAATAGTGTCTCAACTGAAACTGACAGCCAAGATGCCTATTTGACCTGTCTGTATGAGTGAATTCAACAACTAAGTAAAATTACTTCAGCGAATGTTTTTATTTTTATAACATTTATTTTATTGAGATTTGTACATACTCTCTAAAATGCATTTCTAATAAGCTGGTAATATTTCTAAGAAATAAAATGATTATTCCCTAATGTATGGAAGGTCTCTCTCTATATTTTTTTATTTTTTATTTTTGCTTTAGTCCATATCTAAAGACTAATTTCTGGTGAAAGTCTTGCTAAAAGTCATATAGCAAATTGATAGCAAAGCCACAAATAGAATCTAGTAATTCTTATTTTCAGGTCCAGACTTTAATCATTGAACCAGACGAGTTGCCACTTTCTCTGACTGATCACTCTTAGCATTTAATCCTTCTTCCAAGATTCCCATTTATAGAGGTGACATAACTCAACATTTCTGCATGGCTCACATGTCAGACAAAGGCAGGCATGGGATTAATTTGCCCAGGATAACAATAATTACAAAACTAAAACGGTTTTGGAGATTAAACCCAAAATATGCTTGATATTTTCCAATGGAAAACTGCCAAGAAAACGACAAAAATGTTCAGTGTGCCACTGCAATAATCCCGTGCCTCACTTATTCTATCAAACGCTCAGAGTGGTTGGGAAATAGATGGCAAGAGTTTATTTACCAAAGATGCTGATGTATTCAAGAACACATTTCTATCAGCCTGAGGGCTAATGCCCTGAAACCTGCAAGGCTAACAATTCTATATTCTGAAATGAGTACCCTATTCCTCATGCAATAGCATAGAAAGGGCAATAGCCAGTAACACATGGCACTGTGGCCAACATGCATATCAGGGGGTTCTGAATATTCTGAAGGGAGTGAGCACACCTTCTTCTTCCTGAACTGAAATTAGGGCTGGCTGTTGCTTCTTATTCACATGCTTAGGGCTTGGTACTATTCATCCCCCCCCCCCCCCTATAAACTTAACAAGTGGAGCTGCATAGAATGCTATTAAGGAGAAGTACTTTTCTAATTGAATGATGATTTCTTGTTTGTTATAGAGGTGAGAACAGATAGAAGCAGATTATTTTCTTTCTTTTTCTTAAAAAATATACTCTGCATTCATCCATCCCATTTAATAGCTCAGAAAATTAAAACACTGGTTTGAATATTCACAGTAAAACAACTGACTAAATCTCTGATGAATTGAAATTGGGAAAGAGATCCAATGTTTTCTACATATTAAACTGCATGATATTTATTTTTAGATACACTCTCATAACATTGTGTTTGTGTATGTAGTCATATGTATGTGTGCACTCTATTTTTCTACTATGTTCTAATCTAGAAGAGTAAATGTATATGAGCAGATAATAGTGGCAGATTCTTAAGTATATGAATTGGAAACAATTCATGTGAATACATATCTTGTGAGGGTCAATTGCTATGTCACTGATCTAATCACTGTTGTTTTCTGTAAAGATAAATAGGAACAAATTTTTGTAAAGTCCACCTTTGAAAGAGATTCTGCTTAACTGTAATACCCAAAATGAATAGCATAATTGTACTAGTTTCCATAGTTATCCTTAGTAATATCAAAAAGATTTTTAGCACAAAGCTCTTGTAAACTTAAAAAAAAGCTTGAAACATGGAGATATTCACACACACACACACACACACACACACACACACACACACATGCACAGTATATATAATTTAAGTAGGTTTAACATTTCAAATATTCCATAAGTATCTACATAACAAATTCCTGAACCTCTTAGCCAATTTTATTTTATTTGTGGAAATGTCTCTGAAACTACTATTCCACAAATAAAATACCATTTTCTTCCTTTGAATCTTGTTTTGCACCTCATGATGCAATTCATGGTGATTTTATGTTATTTCAAATCCCACTCATTGCTACATTTAAATGGTCATATTCCTGTTTTTATTTTTGATTAAAAACTAATATTTATTCCTTAAATACAATATTCTAGGTTCCACCGTCAATTCTGTTTTATACATGACATATAATAAGTCCTGTCCTCAGAGAGCCTGCCGTTCTTTTAGAGTTTGGTGGGGAAGTTAAAAAGGTTTTTTGTTTTATTTTTTGTTTGCTTATTTGATGCTGATGTTCTTGATGTTGATGCATATCAAAATAACAAAGAAAAGTTGACAATTTAATAAATACATTTTGAATTTAGAAAAATGAGTTAAGCTTTCAGAATAAACATCAAAGTCAAGCTCTAGAGCTACTAAATTTATAGGTATAGAAGATAAGAGACCAGCAAAGGGAATAAAAAGGAGACGGGAGTAAAAAGTGTTCCACAGCCAAGTAAAGTTAATACAGGAAGACAGGAGTGATGAGCTGTATAGAATATTGCTGTAAGTCCAATATCTTAAAGGGTTAGAATTAGCCATTGGATTTGACTTCGTAAAGTGGTTATGAAGTTGATAAGAACAGCTTCAATGAAGGAATGAAGAAAAAGCCTGATTATTGTAAATGGAGGAATAAAAAAGACAAGGATGTGATGAAACATATAAACAATTTTTTTCATTCAGTTTTGCAGTAAAGAGAAGAGAGAAATGGAAAAATAATTGAAGAGCAATTTAAAGTCAAGACTTTTGCTTTTTTAAATTGCTGAATGCTATAATTAAGAACTGCTGTCTGCACACACAAAAGTGAAAATAATAAATATCTTGCTCTCAGAGAACTCTGTATATATGCAAAATTATTCACATTATTCACATTAATGTCACATAAAAAGAGATCATTTGTTTTGATAGAACTGGACTGAGAGTTTTTCTTTTGTTGCCCTCTATAATTTTTATCTTTAATTATTTAGAAGACAATGTGGAAAATGCAGAAAAGCAATTACTCATGGAAGTTTGAACAATACATATTTAAAATATAATTTTAACTTGATTATATATTACTCAAATAAATACAGTAATACAACAGTTTTCAAATTAGTAATTATTCTGTAATTCTTTAAAGTATTATGAATTCCCTTCTATTATCCATGATTGTGAGGTATGTAAAGGGCTTTTATATTATTTTCTATTCTATTCTATTCTAGTCTATTCTAGAAGAAATTCTTCAGAGAATAAGTAGAGTTTGCAATCTTAAGAGGAACTTATTAGGTATATTTAGAGAAAAATGTAGTGAAATTTAGGTACATAAATGCATTTCACTTAACTAACATTTGTTATAATTGCTTTTAAACTAAAACATATATATATATATATATATATATATATATATATATATACATATATATATTTTTTACAATTTGGTGTACATAAAGATATAAATTTATTTTGTCAGTGAATACCTGATCATATTTTTTCATCATAAATTCTGAGATTCAGAGCCTAATCTTTATCAGCATCCTATTTCCAGTCCAGAGGAAAAAGAATAATGTGCTGGCTTATTTAGGATTAACCTGGATCATTGTATCTTTCAGATGGACTTTAGCTTTTTTTTTTTTTCCTGAAGTATTTTTTCAACAAATTTAATTACTTTTTATAGACTTCCACATAGCATTTTAAGGGAAAGCATTCAATAAGGCATATTGAACATAAATCAGTCACTATATATTTTCTGAGTGATTTTCAGAAAATTTTAAGTTCTCTATGCAAGAGAAATTTTTCAGCCTTAAAATACTTTTGTTTGAATACTTCCTATGATGTTATAATGAGATGGGGATAGTGTAATTTCTGGACTAGTAATATCACCAGCACCTATGAAGTTGTTAGAAATATAAATTCTCAAGTTCCATCACAAGCCTAATAAATCAGAAATTCTAGTTGCAAGAGCCAGGAATTTATCATCTCTCAAGCCCTTCAGGACATTCTAATGCATGCAAACTTTGAGATACATTGCACAAGGGAAACCATAATATAATTAATTTAAAGCTATTTTCAAAAATATGAACTTCATTAATATATCCTCTTTTGAGTCCTGGCCAGATAGCTCAGGTGGTTAGAGCAGCCCCTGGATATACCAAGGATACGGGTCCAGTCCCTGGTAGGGCACATATAAGAAGCAACCAACAAATAAATGGAACAACCAATTTCTCTCTCTCTCTCTCTCTCACCAAAAATCAATAAACAATAATAATAATAATTAAAATAATAATAATAATAATAAAACCTTTTCAGAATGTGACTTTCTAGTTAATTCTTGAGAAAAACAAGTATGTTTTAAACAAAAGATAAACAATTTTCATGTAGGAAAAACCTTTAATTATAATTGTTTTTATGGATAAATCAGCTTTGGATTCTTAAGCACCTTCACCAAGTAACAATGAAACAGAAAACAAAAAGAGGGTGGTACGCACAAATTTGTTCTAGTTTCTTTTTATTTACTATGTACCTCTAATTTCTCCACTATATTTCATTCACTACTCATTCATTTGTTCATCAAATACTTTCAAACTTCTGTTTCATGCAGGATACCATTTGGAGTGTTATAGAGCATACACGAACAAATAAAATTTGAAATTATCACAAAAAGGTTGCAATTCCATAAAATAATTAGACATGCACCTTGAAAAGTATAAAATGGGTAGAAGTACCATACGACAGGTATAAAGTACTTTACTATTCCGAAGTAGTAATGTCTTTTTTAGCCAAGGGTATTGGGAAAATTTTAATGGCAGAAATAAAAGCTTAAGTTGGAAACAATAAGAAATATATATCCCTTGTTTCTATATAAAATTTGTACAGCTTATCTAAGATTAAACATTGTTTCTAAGTTATATAAACATTAAAGAAATTGCTTGGATTGTTCAATTTTCCTTTAAGAAATTAAATGTTTAATTTCTTAGATCATATCTGTTGGTATTGTTTACTTCTTAAATTTAGGTACATTCAATATAGTTATACTTTTCCCTCTGATTATTTTATCTTCATATTGTAGGAAAATTTTCCTTTCACTTTAAAGAATAGAGAGTTAGAAACATCAATGAGAGAGAAACATCGATCAGCTGCCTCCTGCATGCCCCCTGCTATAGGGATGTGCCCACAACCAAGGTACATGCCTTGACCAGAATCAAACCTGGGACTTTACAGTCCACAGGCCAATGTTCTATCCACTGAGCTAAACCGGTTTCCGCAAATTAGGTATATTTTTTATTGTTTGTTTTTCTACTCATCTGTTTTCCATGACATACACTAAACACTGGAAACTAAGATCCAGGCTCAAAATTTGAATAAAAGTTTCCTGACCTTACTTCTTGTAAGTTTATATGCTAACTCTGGAGGTCTGAGGAGTCTCAGAGGTAGAATGTAAGGCCATTCCTGTCACCATTAGGATGCAGTCACTTTATCTCTTTAATAATTTTACTCTGAAGACAATGGGATGCAAAGAGAGAATATGTTGGTGCTTACCTAACAGAAAGTAGCAAAAATGGAAGAAGTAACATTGTTTGATGTTATAGGAGCTTCTTCATATAGAAGGATCCTGAAACACAGTTTAGAATTAGCATACTAATTCCTTCAATAGGACTAATGTCCTTCAATAGGACAGCTCTTACTCTTTGCTGTTGATTAGAGTGTGGAAGGAGTTTTGGTGATAATAGGATCCACAACTCTAAGTGAATAAACCTAACACACTAGTCAAGAAATAATCCCAAAAGGAAGCATCACTCAAGGTAAGTGTACTATTAGAATTAATGGAAAATAATTCAGCTAAGAGGACTTTGTCAATGGACAAATGACAGATATCTACTTAAAGTTTCAAAAAATAATTTGGACATATTTTTATTTATTTGGAGTTTTTTTTTTTTTTCTGTAGCAAATGGATTACTCTTAAGGGGAAATATATTATAAATAATATAGCCTCATTTTTATTCCCATACTGATATGGTCCACAAATATTATATTCACAAAAAGTCCAGGAAGTCATCAGGAGTTTTAAATCACAGTGGGATTGTGTGCCAGACTTAGTAATACCATTGCAATTTGCTAGTTATTAATAACTAGAGGCCCAGTGCAAGAAATTTGTGCACAGGGGTGTGTGTGTCCCTCGGCCCAGGCTGCACACTCTCCAATCTGGGACCCCTTGAGAAATGTCTGACTGTCCTTTTAGGCCAGATCCGGCCTAAACAGGCTATTGGACATCCTTTTCACAATCCAGGACTGCTGGCTTCCAAATGCTTGTCTGCCTACCTGCCTGCCTGATTGCCCATAACTGCTTCTGCCTGCCAGCATGATCAACCCCTAACCACTCCTCTGCCAGTATGATCAATTTCTAACTGCTCCCCTGTCAGCCGAATTGCCTCTAACTGCTCTCCCCTGCTGGCAATGGTCACCCCTAACTGACCTCCGCTTCAGGCTTGGTCGCCCCCAACTGTCTTCCCCTGCAGGCCTGATTGTCCCCAACTTCCCTCCCTTTCAAGCCTAGTTGTCCCCTACTGTCCTCCCCTGTTGGCCATCTTGTGCTGGCCACCTTGTGTCCACATGGGGGTGGCCATCTTTGACCACATGGGGGAGGCCATCTTGTGTGTTGTAGTGATGGTCAATTTGAATATTACCTCTGTATTATAGAAGATAGGAAAGGTGTAAAGAGAAGGCTAGACATCATAGTCATGTCATTTGGGAAGCTTTACAACAAAGCTACAACTTTGCACCCCTAGGGAACCACCAGGCTATTCCCTATAAAACACTGGGGGAGGCTATTCCCTGTGGAAGGAAATATAAATGCATGCCCAGGATAGTTCAGTTGATATAACAGGGAAAGAGTTGCCTACCAGTCACACCTTGGGAAACACTGTAAGCACAGGAAAACTTGGGGACACATAAGCTCTTAACCAAAGGAATTCTCTCATTGCTTTCTGCTCTTGTGCCCTTGGTGCACTCTTGACTTCCTTGCATTCACTCATTTTACTTTCATACCATGTGACATGCAATGGAGTGATGGGCTACAGGGGGAAACACAAGCTAAGCTAGCCTGATACTGGATTAGACCCAGCTCCAACATGGCAAGGAAGCTCTGGACACTGGCTCTGGTATTAGCTCTACTGATGCCCCAGCTACATTTCCTTTATGATTGGACTAAGAGAAATGGGACTTTGGAAACTCAGGGCTTTAATTCCATGTGAAAATAAAATCATTCATTCTCCAGCATGAGTCTCAGAACATTTCTTTCTTTCTTTTTTTTTTTTTTTTTTAATATATTTTACTGTTTTTTTACAGAGAGTAAGGGAGAAGGATAGAGAGATAGAAACATCGATTAGAGAGAAACATCGATCAGCTGCCTCCTGCACACCCTCTACTGGTGATGTGCCCGAAACCAAGATACATGCCCTTGACTGGAACCGAACCTGGGTCCCTTCAGTCTGCAGACCGATGCTCTATCCACTGAGCCACACCGGTTTCGGCTGAAAATTTATTTTCTTAATATATTGCTAGAATTCCATCCTCAGCAGCTACAGGGGGAGAGAAGGTCCTCTCCCCTCCATTAACAATAGTATTGTCTCCAGGACAATACTGATAGTTCTTACTGTTAAAGATATATATTATTAGACTTAAATGCAACATTTGAATAGTCATTCAGCTATGGCTTGACACCCCCCACCCCAAATTAAATGCATTATTTTATCATAAGGTATTACTTTTCCATTATCTGACTCTTCTCTTTGTTTTCCCTTTTAATATTAAAAACATCCCCCTTTAATTTTTAATCATTTGCTCCCATATTGTCTATGTAGAAGAGAGGTGATATGGAGCTAAGCTGACCACTTTGGATGTTTGGGTGTGCATAAGGAAAGAGTGCCTATTGCCTACAACTAAGGGCAGGAATTCCTCAAGGAGAATGTTAAGACTCAAATGTGTAGAAAACAACTTTTTTTTTCTCTTTTATTTTAAGGCAAGAGAGACCTGAGGAAGATACGATATGCAAAATATGGAACTGAGGGCCTCAAGGGCTAGACCAGACAAAAATCTAGCACTGTGAATCTGAAAAGCTCAGGGATGCGGTGTGTGTACATACAGAAAAAATAGGTAACCAATCCATTAAATGTTTCTTCCAAATAGCAACATTGAATAAGGTCCTCACAGGTAAAATGAATAGTAACAATCATTTAGGTCTTGTGATTAATAGTACACTACCTTTCAGAAACAAATCTCCTTTGTGTCTATGTTATGAGAATTTTTATCACCTCACACAGATAGACACATCCTAGCTTTAGAGCTCTAGCCACGTTTAATCCACTAAGATCTATTAAGTGAAAACATGCAGTAGCATATAGATAGTATTATAGAAAGTTGACATGCCTCTATAGATTAGGTCATGCATTTCCATACAATAGCTAATGTTCAACATTAACTGTGAATGTAGGAGCAGATTGTTATTATTTTTTAAAGATTTGTCTAAAATATTTGAATGCGTGTTACAGTCCTTGGCCATGTTTTAAAACTATCATAAGCTACAGAGGCCAGAGATGAAATTATTATTCCTAATAAGTTTAAATTTCTGAAGACATGGACCTCCCCCAAATGTGGCATTATATACTTGATTTGCATACTGTTTCTTTATTGCTAAATACATTAATATGCTTGCTAGAATACCTTTCTTGTCTTTTCACACTTCATGATTTCATGCCAAATTAAATGTATTTTATAAAATGAATGATGATACCATGCCTGTCAAAGATGAACAGTGTCATTTCATATATATTTTACTTGTTTATTTTGCATGTCAAAGGGTAATTATGTCTAATGTTATTGTAATTTCCAATAATAAAGCCATATATTAATAAGTCAGATACGAGTGACTAAGAATCATATTAACTAATCAATTACATTAGTTTTATCATTAAGCCAATAGCTCACAGAATGCTGACAATGCTTAATATCAAGTAGTTGTCATAGACATCAACTCAATAAACTAATTTATTTTTAAGCTGTAGATAAACTATTGATTTCAAAACCTACCTCATTGGATTCACCTTTGCAAATGCAAATTTTATAATGCTATAAAACTAAGGAGATGTACATGAATATTAAAGTAAAATATTACGAATAACTGTAATATAGATAATAAATTTGAAAGGTAGGGAAAATGTCTATATCTTTCTGCATAGAACAGCGAAATATTCCTATAAATGCATAAAGGTTTATACTTACTAGCATTCTGAGAAAAACAATACTATTAGGAATAAAAGTCAAAATTTCTACACAGTAGATGTCAAAATAAACAACACTTCTTCATGGGAAACTAGAAATAACAGTATTTTTTCAAATATATTCCTTCAGGGTATATTTGCCATTTAATGATATTCCATCTCTAACTTTACCCTTCATGTTACTCCTATCCAGTCAAAGTTCCCTCATCAGATTTGCTATTTTCAGGGCCAAAATTTCTACTTTCCCAAACTCATTGGACACTTTACTTTAGTCATCTTAATCAGGTTCTAAACAACATCTGATATACTTGATCACTCTGTATTCAATGCCCCACATATGCATATATTTATAGACATATGCATATGCATAATATTTACATTGAATGAAATGCATGCAGTTATTTATAGAGCATCCATAATATTGATACCTCAATGCTTTTAAAACATTTAGTAAATGTATATACTATTTAAGATAAGTAGCTATATAATTTTTCTAACACATTTTTTTCTAAACTTTTCTGAAAAGATGTTTATATTAAGCAGAATTTAAACATGAAGACAAAATGAAAAATAGGTTTAGCCTTTTTAAGCCTAAATGTGAGTGTACGTCTTAATATGTGATGGGTGATAAAGTTATCAATTTCCTATTTTTATGTTGTATGTATACATTTCAGAATATAATTTTTTAAAAAGTTACAAAAAAGAAGCTTGTACTAAAAATCCTGAAGTGTAAAGTGCTGCTAGAGGGGATTTCAAAATCCTGGAGTCTAAGCAAGGCCCCTATGATAGTATCTAAAATTATTCATGGATTCTCTAATCCAAAATATGTTCATATATGAAGTTTTAGGCTCTATTTTCTTCAGCGTGGGGAAAATAATACTGTTTGTTGCTCTTAGTAAAATACAAATTGCTTCATTCCTTCATTTCTCCTGTAACTCAGAGTCAGAGTTGTCGCTTTTGTGTTTTCTGATACTGGTATCTCCTTGGGACCCTGGACATTCACTCATTATGATTTGCAGCAGAGAATGTGGGGTAGATGGGGTCAATAGGGAAAAGGGGGTATCTAATACTTGCCATAATAAAGATACATTTAAAAAATATCTGTAGCAGTTTCTCACAAAGATTCCTTTCCCTGAGACTTATCAAGTCCTTTTTACTAAATAAGAAAAAAGTTAAATATTATCTTAGCCATACTTTATCCATTTTCCTACTCTAAATAGCATTTATAATTCACTTCTATTTATTTCATGAAGCCAGTGACCGATATTGAATCACAAAACTCAATTAAATAAGCAGGAGTTATTTATGGCAGGTTAGTATTCACTTAGGTCATAAATCAGATTCATGGGTCCTAATTCCAATATAACTACTATTTATCTGTATAAACTTTTTTGAGTTATTTAAACTGGCATTAATACACTGATATTGAAAACAAATAAAATGTCCAAGTTAGCTTTTTTAACTCTGATAGTTTTTGAGCTAATCAATGATTATAGTATATGTAAATAATATTGTATGCTATTTCCTTTGAAGATATTCTCAACAGTTAAAAGCATTCTAAAAATTACTTACAGCATTTCAAGCATATACTCCCTTTGAAAATAATTAAGGCATTTGTCTGGTTTTTGAAAATTTTTGAGGATAGTGAAAGAAAATAATTTGATTTTTATATAATCCTAGAATTTGGTTAAAAAAAAATCCATCAGTGCTTTGTAAGTCATTTTAGTATTTATGCTCATTGTTGTTTTCACCAGGAAGTATGAGGATTAATCGTTCACAAAACATAAATGATTTTCTCCCCTTCTAAGCTGTCCAAATGATCTAAAGCTAAGATGTAATTTTTTTTCTCTCTCTGCAATAGCTAATGGATTTTATGGTTATGGTAAAAAAATGTTTGAATTTCTTTCAAAGATTCCAAATCATTTTATATTTGTTTGAAAATGGTGAACACCTAAACTTCAATATTTTAAAATCTTTAAGATAACAAAAAATAAACAGTAAGTTAAATATATATTTTTAACCAAGTAGACAAATATGGCAAGTTAAATCTGTGCAATGATGAAATTACTACCTCAATTAGAATCTATAAAAAGCAATAATTTTAATTTTTTAACTTGTATATCAAAGTGAGATATCTAGACGTAAATTTAATTCATACATCTCTAATCAAATTATTCCACTAAAATAAATTACTTAATATTGTGGAATAATTTGTTCTCTCAATAACTATTATAGTTGGAAATTATCTCAGACATTGAAAAAAATAGGGAGACATTCCTCAAATTTACTAAAATATCTTAATGTTATTATTTAGCAATATGGTTCCTACCTCAACTATTTCAGATCACTAAACATCACTAGTCTGCTCCTCGGAAGCCTCCTTATTCACATAAAACTCAATCATTTTTGCTGCCTGTTAACTCTTTTATCCTATGGCATTATTCCTCTTTTTTTTTTAAATACTATTTATGGGACATGCTCATGCAGTATCAAAAACAGAAGTAAATACTAATTAGAAGTATTCCTGCTTCGTGTGGTTTATTAAATCAAACACCCATTCACTCATTCATTTAAACATTCTTTCAAGTATTCGTTTTATAAACATTTAACATAAAGTGTCTCCATGCCAGAAATAATTCTAAATTAATAATATTCATTCCTATATGTATCAATCACTGATTTTGAAAGCTCTAAACCCAATCCAGATTTCAAGTGAGCCAAGACTGATTCTAAAGAGAAAATAAGTTCTGATACCCATGATTGTCATGTGCTTTGTAATTGTTGTTGCTGGGCTAAATCCCACCACCTGTGAATATACCATGTCAAACAGCTTTCATTAAAATGCTGCCTTGAGAAATTTATATAAGTGAGTCTTTTTCTAAGTTGCATGTGCATAGTATAATTCTGTATTAGGATTGAAATCAAATTGGATTGAATACAGCAAGACCTGGTGTCCAGTGTAGCTGAACAATCCAATTCTCTCTACAATTGCATTAGTACTACATATTAATAGGGGAAAAAATGATGGACAGATCTACAATGCTGATATTCTAAAATATTCCAAATATTCAAAAACTATTCATGTATATATTTGTGTCTGGCCCAAACTTTATGGCTCATGAAGGCTTGGAGGTTGCCATCAAATATATATTTAAGTTGTTTTTTGTTTGTTTGTTTGTTTGTTTTGTTTTGTTTTGTTTTTTTACTTTAACATTCAGTAGCCAAACGTGGCTTGTGTGTTAGTTCTTTCTTGGTGCTACCCTCAGTTTTTCTATTGTTGTTTTTGTCTCTGTTTCTCGTGAAATCTCAGCTGAGATGAGACACTAAGCATAAGCTATTAGGATATTTGTGTTCAGAGGCTTTGATTCTGAACTTAGGTTCCACTGTTTAAGAAGTTCAATTAGAATTTAATTTATGTCTTATTGACCAATTTCAAACAAATTAAAATTCTAAATGCAACTTATAAGATGTCAGAGTTCTGTGATGATTTTATGTCAAGAAGAAAATTTGTAACCAAAGAAAGATTACTTCTTAAAGAATTCCTATGAGAATTAAAAAATAGCAAATGTGATATGTTTGACATAGTTTTTGCACAGAAACTGCTTTTTCACCCATTTTACTTGCCTACGTTTATAGAAAAGTTATCTAATTTTTTTAATAAACTTGACTATGGATACTTTAATATTCCTTCCCCTATAACACTTACAATATTTTCTATACTTTAGAAGAGGAAGTCTTCTGAGATTTGAATTTGGTAGAGAGATGTTGACCTAAAGACACTTCTTTCTGACCAGAATAACCAGGAAAAAATAAATATATAGTTATAAAAACATAGAATCTTCATTCATGATATATACATAGGATTCAGAAGTGGTAGGCAAGCTTGAAAGGATAAATTAGGTTCAGATTAAAATGTTCCTTGTATATGAATCTAATGAACTAAATTTATCCTTATAATGCCTTTTTCCAAACAGGATCCCCCCCACCCTTGCTATTTCTAAATACAAGTAGCACTCTTAAAATTATTTTTTATCAAATCTTCCAGGTTGTACACATGTATGCTTTATATATTGCTAAAATCAACTGCTTATTGTACAAGTTGCTGAAAATCTTCTTTCTGGTTTTAATTTTACAGGGGTCTCCTCAACAAAGGATATTGTACATTTCAAGTTCCAGGACTCTATAATTAGCATCATTCTCATATGGTCAATAGACATAAAATAGAAAAAAACAAAACACAGATTTGTGAATTTTACTCCTAAGCACAAGTACAATTTTTTAATTATCGGCCTCTTTGGTATCCAGTTTATCATTGTGTCCTGCTCCCATCCCTCCCTTTGCCACCCCCCCCCAAAAAAAAAAAAACAATAAAAAAACAACTGACACACAATTTGATTTTTTAATAAGTAGATAAATAAGTTATTCTAAAATGTCTCTTGGTGGAATATTGTTTCCTGAAAAAAAACACTCTCAAAAGTTGTTTTCTAAAGAGAACTGTAGAATTATTGTGGGATGTTGAGAGTCATTATAATATTAATATGTTTTGTCTCTATAACTGTATTTTATGTATTATCTCACATAATTTTCAACAGAACCACTCAGAGTAAAGAGGTTTTCTCAAATTTTATAGATAATTGACAAATAACATTATATAAGGTTAATGCGTGCAACTTGTTGATTTGATACACTTATACATTGCAAAATGATTGCTACCATAGAGTTAGCTAACACCTCCATCACTTCACACAATTGCCATTTCTTTTTTGTGATGGAATCATTTGAGATCTACTCTCTTAGACACACCTAGGGACATAACACTACATTATTAGCTATAATCAGGATGTTGTGCATTAAATCCCCAGAATTTATTTATCTTATAACTGACAGTTTATATTCTTTGACTAACATCTCCCCTTTTCTCCCAACCTCCAGGTCCAGATAATCACCATTATACTTTCTGTTTCTATGAGTTTTGCTTTTTTAGATTCTACATATAAATGATATCATGCAGTATTTGTTGTTTACCATTATGCCCTCAAGTTTTATCCATGTAGTGACAAAGAGCAGGAGGTTCTATCTGCAATGAATATGGGAGTGCAGATATTTCTTTAAGATCCTGTTTTCATTTCTTTTGGCTACAAGCCTAGAAGAGAGAATACTGGATTATATTGTAGTTCTATTTTTAATGAACCTCCCTGTTGTTCCTGTAGTGGGCATGCTGATTTACATTCTCCCCTCCCCCCAGTCAGCGTAAATGGTTCCCTTTTTTCCACAACCTTGCCAACACTTGTTATCTCTTGTCTTTTTTTCATTATAGCCATCCTAACAAGTCTTTACATTTACATATGTATTCTATTTATTTTAGGTGATACCTCATTGTAGTTTCGATTCGCATTTCCCTGATGATTTGTAGTATTGAGCACCTTTTCATTTATGTGTTGACCAGTGGAATATATTTTTTGGAAAAATATATATTTAGTTTTGCTGCCCATTTTTAACCAGATTTTTTGCTCTTGAATTGTATGACTTAAATATTTTAAATATCAACAGTTCTCAGATATATGATTTGCAAATATTTACCCCCATTTCAGAAGCTGCCTTGTAATTTTGTTGATGATTTCCTTAACTGTGCCTAAGCTTTTAATTTGATGCAGTTCCATTTGTTTAGTTTTATTTTGTTGCCTTTGCTTTAGTATCAAGCGTAATAACTTATTGCTAAGACCCACTACAAGGGCTTACTGTCATGTTTTGTTTTCCTAGCAGTTTTATGGTTTCAGGTCTTATGTTTTAGTCTTTAATCCATTTTGAGTTAATTTTTAGTGTGGTGTAAGACAAAAGTACTTTTTTTTTTCATGTGGCTGTCCAATATTCCCAATTTGTCTTATTGAATATATGATCCCTTCCCCAATATACATTCTTAGATTTATTCTGATAAATCAATTGCTCATAAATATTGAAAGTATCATAGGGATTGCACTGAATATGTAGGTCAATTTGGGTAGTATTGACATATTTACAACATTAATTCATCCAGTCCATGAGTACAAAATATCTTTACACTTATTTGTGTATTCTATTTATTTTATCAATCTATGTCTTATAATTTTTAATGTACAAAGTATTCACTATTTTATTAATTTTATTTCTAGGTATTTTATTTCTTCAATGCAATTTTAAGTGAGAATCTTTTATTAATCTCTTTTTTGATAGTTTGCAGTTAATATATAGAAATGCATGGAAATGCAACTGACATTTTATTTTTATCCTGTAATTCACTTTCTTTTATTTTTTATGTAGTTTTTAGGGTGTTCTTTATATGACATTATATATTCAGAAATGGTAAGTTTTACTTTTTTCTCTCTCTTTCTCTCTCTCTTTTAATTATTAGAATAAATGTTCATTGTTCTTACTTTCATAGGGCCATTTTTGCAAACAAAAGTCTAACTGTTCAGGACATACTGGCTCAAATGTAGAATTCTATATTCTGTTTTGCCACAATTATTCCTGCATGCAAGGCTAATGTGAGCCTAATTAGGCCATATGAGGAATTTGATGACAGTGTAATAAAAAAAGTCATTGTGTGACTAATAACCATATACAATTCTCAAACTTTCAGTATAATGGAATTAAGAAAATAACTGTTAAACCCTCCATTTATCTGAGCAATGATAGTGGTGCACTAAAAAATTTAATTTAAAAAAGCCACATTGCAATGTTCAGGCAATGAAAGCATTAATTATACAAAATTTTTAAAATATGCAAATTATTTTGGGATGATGCAATTATACAGTACATTTTATACTATACATTAAAGAAGAAATAAAATTTGTATGTAAAATGTGGCTTTCTTAAATTATAGAAACAGATATTTATTTCTTGTTATTGACTCCTGCAAGTCATTTCTGCTTGAGTAAAGACAGATAATACACATCCATAAAAAGACTATCTAATACTTAAAATGTGTGTGCACAAGTGTGTGTGTTTTTGAAATGAAAAAAAAAATTATTATCCATAAAGGATTTCTGATTATAATTAAAAAATGCAAGATCACAAATAAATATAAATTCCTGCTAACATCTTAGGCTATTGAGTATACTCAGTAATATGATTTGGCACTTTTTAGAAAACTAGTGAAAAATCTCTTGAAATCTATAGTAAAAAAACATTACTTATAACCATGATATTTTAATCTGTCTAGGGAACCTCAAATATTAAAATGGGAAAGATCTTGTAACCCATTTTATTCACTTTCATATCTATAATCAATTCATTAAAGATAAAACATTTTTCTGAATTTATTTTTTCTCATTTAAAAATTTAAGGCTGTAGGCTCAATAAACTCAAATATTTTATAATTCAAAATTAATGGAAAGCCCAAGTCCATCATTTTAATATCTGAATTTCTTCTTTTATTTACTATATTTTTTCTAAAGGATGAAGTTATTCACTTCATGATGGAAATATTACTAAAGTTATTTAAAGGTTGTAATAAGTTTTACCTTCAGCCTTCAGTTGTTTCAGTTTTAAAATAGCAACAACAGAGAAAAGTATTTTCTTGGATTTTCTTTTTTTGAACTTATATTTATAAACTTCAAACCTTTAGAAACTGCCAATAGCACTGTTCAATAGAAATAAGAGTCCGCTGAAAGACATTTTTTACACTGTAAATTAAAACATTTTTTTTTTCCTGCATGGAAATAAACTTTTTGGAAAATATCTCAAGATTACATATTTTATTAAGTTATTTTCTATCTCAGTGGTTGGTAGCACTATATAATACATTTATTTTTATGATCCCCAAACACAAAGAATTTGCATGCAATTAAATAATAATCTTATATAATAAAAGCCTAATATATTAAGTATCTAGTCATCCATTCAACCAATCAAAATGTAATATGTTAATGATATGCTAAGGCCACTCAGCTGCTCACTATGATATACACTTATCACTAGGGGTCAGACAGCTGACTGGTCAATCATTTGCTATGATGTGCACTGGCCACCAGGGGAAAGACACTCTGACTAATAGGTTAGCTTGCTGCTGGAGTCCGGTTGATCGGGATTGAGCAAGATGGGTCACACCCTAGAGCCATTATGTAGTACCTCTCTGGCTGGCCAACCTCCTGTGTCCCTCCACAACCTCAACTGTGCACCAGTGTGGTCCCTTGGCCTGGAATATGCCATCTTGCAATCTAGGACCCTTCAAGGGATATCAGAGAGCCAGTTTTGGCCCAATCCCGCAGGCCAAGCTAAGGGACCCCACTGATTCATGAATTTGTGCACTGGGCCTGTAGTCCAGCAGTTGCCAAACAGTGGTCTACAGATCACTGATGGTCTATGAGGTCTGAAAAAGGTTGATGATCACTGCTCTAGTCTTATAATAAAGTGTAATGACTGGAACAGCCACTCAAGCAATTGCTATAAGATGGGGGGCCTGTGAGGGGAACCAGGTTGCTGGTGGCAGCAGCAGTGGCCATGGACTGGTGAGCAGGCAGAAAATGGCCCTGGTCACAGGCTAGGCCTAGGGCCCCTACGCACACACAATTGGGCCTCTAGTACATATATAAAAGTCTAAGTGACCTTTATGACCAAACGACTGGAACAACCAGTTGACCAGTTGCTATGATGCACACTGACCAGCAGGGGGCAGAAGCTCAATGCAGGAACTGCTCCCTGGTGGTAGTTGCGCTCCCAAAGCCAACCTCCCATGGCCTGCCAACCTTCCAAAGCACCTCCCCACAGCAGGCCAGATTCCTGCAGTCCCTCCCCACTCTCACAATCCAGGACTTTCAGGGGATGTCTCACTGCCAATTTAGGCCTAATCCCTACAGGCCAGGCAGAGGGACGACAGCAGTGCACCAATTTGTGCACTGGGCCTATCTATAGTATGTATATAAGATCACTTTGTAATCTCTTCCCACTCTCACTCTTTCCCCTTCCTTCTGAGATTCATCAGTCTATAGCATGTTTCCATGCTTGTGCATTGAGCATCTGCCCCCGGTGGTCAATGTCATAGCCACTAGTCTAAGGGTCGAAATGTCGGTCAAACAGTTGCTTAGGCTTTCATATATACATATATACTAGTATCTCTGCACATGAATTTGTGCACCAGTAGCTCTTTGCTGCCCCCCTGTAGCTCTCTGCCTACTGCCTCACCCTCCTGTAGCTTTCCGCCACTTGTAGTTTGCTGCCTCACCCTCCTGCAGATCTCTGATCTGGTCATTATACAGTTGGTCGATATGCCTCATGGTGTAACGGATAATTATCATATTTCTCTCTTATTATATAGGATATATAAAAATATGTATATATTTTAATATTAAATTGTATAATATAATAGTATGTCTCTAATTATTTTCCATAATCTTATTATAACAATTATCATTCTTATTATTCTTATTTTCTCTCCTTGAGGTAATCACTATCTATTGCTTAAAATTGATTTTTATAACTTATTCAGTACACAACAACACACACATGACATTTAATATATACTTGTTTTTAGAATAAGTATTACTTTTAACACACAGCACATTTATCAAAATAGCAAAAAAATAATTTTTAAACTCCTATTATCCTAAAAAAATTGAAAAATCCAAGTAGAAGTTGTAAAGACCTGGCTTTCCAGTTATAATAATATAAAATATTTCATAAAAAGAAATAAGAGCTAAAATAAGAAACATTTAACCCTCATGCACTATTTTCAGAAAAAATAAGCTCCTAAAAGGAATATCTAATTAGCTCCTAGCTGAGTCCTCATGCAGATCCTTCAATGGGTTGCTATCACACAGAACAGATATTTACTATCCAAACAACGCCTGGCCTGGGCTGGCTGCCATCCCCCTCTAACATCAGTGCACTCTCTTGAGCCTACTAAGCCTCTGTTCCTTTTGAAAGTTCATCCTTTCTCTGTCTGTGAAACTTTGCCAGATATTTTTATGACTGGGTCCCTCATTTTATATGTCTTTGCTTAAATATCACTTCCTTTAAATATCACTTCCTTAGAGAGGCGTTCTCTGAAGAACATGTCAAAGATTCCAGCCGCTGTTATTTTCTACTGCTTGGCTTTTGGCTTTTTTTTTTTTTTTTTTTTTTTTTTTTTTTTTTTTTTTTTTTTTTTTTTTTTTTTTTTTTTTTTTTTTTTTTTTTTTTTTTTTTTTTTTTTTGCTTTTGGTCAATTTTGTTCACACCTCACATTGTATGAAAGCATAATAAGTTTATGTTCTGTTTATTCAGCAGGAGTTTAAGTTCTATGAGCCAGCAAGTTGTGTGTCTTTTCTAGGGGATGACCAGATGTTCTGGTTTGATTGAAACTAGGGGTTTCTCAGGATGTGGGACCTTTCAGTACTGTAAGAGGACGGTCCCTGGCAAACGAGGATGGTTAGTCATCTTGGTTGTTTATTGTTGTTTCCTTTCACCTGGAATAATAAAGGCGAATAGTGCTGCTTAGTAACTATTTATTGAATGAATGAATCAGTGAGTTGGCATTTTTTTTAACTTCAATTTCAAAAATTATGTTTTTTATTTTGTTAAGTTTTGTAACACTGGAGCTGGATTTCTGGTGTAAGCTTTTGTTTTGGATGCTTGGACATTTTCTCTAACTCCTGTCAAACAAGCTCGGACCATGGTGGGAGAGGGAAGTAATAATAAATAACTGTTTGCAGGAGCTACGTGGTGTATAGCGGAGTACCCTTAAAACAATCTCCACTCGCTTTTGTACTAGCTAACGGCCATCCATTGTTGGCCCACAGCTTAAACTCGACTTGCCATGGAAAACCTTTTTCAGATTCACTAGGACCTGCTGCCATACAGTTATAGCACCTTTGGGTAATGCTTTCCTTCATGCCTGTCTTCCATCTTAGTCTTGGCATTGAATCTAAGGACCGTGTCTCATGTCTCTCTTGTTCACTGCTGATTCTCTGATATCAAACACAATCCCATCAAACACAATCCTGTTCCTCCTTTTCTGAGTTCCCTCCATTCTTTGACTTAAGAAGTAGAACAATTTTCCTGGTTACATAGTACAGATGTAATGTTACCCATATGTACAAAATAATGCATACATATACACAAATGCATGTGTCAGATGTGCTAAATACTTAAAAATACAACTTTTGTACTCCTACACATACTACAATAAATGCCTCTCTCTTGAAAAGCTTAAGTAACCCTCTATTTTTCTTTTTCCATCCAAAGAGATCTAGCTAAAGACAGGATGAGAGAAAGGCACTTTGGGAACACTGGGAAGAGAGGCGCAGTGGTTTGAGAACATACCTGGAGATTGTAGTCTGGGGGAGGATTGGGCTATTGATATCGATAAGGATGATAAATCCTTGTGTTTTTATCTGATTTGCCAGGCAAACATGAAAATAATTCAGGTTGGATATTTTCCAGACTGGATGAGGATAGAGACAAGGCATAGTATAACTCTTCAAAAACCTATATTAATAAATTATATAAGTGTAGTCATTTATACTAAAAAAAGTTTTAAGTATATTTTGGGATCTGTTATTGTTGTCTTATCCCCCATGGATTTAAAAAAAATAATAATAATTCTTGTTTAATGTCATTTTACTCAGCTGCAACAAGTAAAAAATAATCAAAGTGCTCTGAATCAGAGGACACGGAATCTCCTGGGGGCCACAACCTGTGAGGATTGACTCCTCACGGGGTTAGAAATTATACTGAGGTGCAGGGGCCTGGATGGAGCCACCTGAAAACTGCAAAAACAGTTCTCTCTGGACTCCACTAGAAACTACTTTTAACCATGGCCACCTGTCCCCAAACGACCTCCCTCCTTTTCGCCCAATGCATCTCAGCCTCTTTCAGGACGTGGCTGAAAACACAAATCACTGTGGCACCTTTCCTGATTAACCTCGACTCACTCTGATTGCTTTTTCTGTTTACTTCACTTCAGAACTTGCGTGGAGGCTGTGTATGTTAATTTGCTCTCAGTTATTTGCTGCTTTTTAAAGGTTGTTAAATCTTTTTAATCTCCTACTAACCTGTCAACTGTTTGAAGGCAGGTACCCTGGATTTGATTTCTTTTATGCCCTCTCCCAAAACTTAGTAGAGTGTTCTGCCCAAATGGGCACTAAAGAACTAAATTAAGGCAGCCAGAGACAGATCCAGCTCCTCGGGAAAGTAATGCTACTACGGAAAACAGACGCGCATGGTCTGAAAAACTCCAAACTACAGAAAGGCAATTTCCACTACTAAACTATTTTCCAAACTATGTCTAAATTTAGAATTGAGAAATGATCTGCCACTATGGAATATAATATTCACTCAAACACTTGCCGAGTTCTGTTTCTTTATCACCAATTTTTGATGTACCTTCAATAAAATGGATTTCTTTTATGTGTCTGGATGGATGGTTTTTGACACATGTGCATATACTTGCATCAATTTCTCCAATGCAATCAAGATATAGAGTAGTTTTATCATCTGCCAAATTTTCCTCCTGCCCCTTCTCAATCAGTACCTCCCACTGCCCGAGATGACAACTGACCTGATTAACAGTTAAAGGAAAACTGACCTTACTCAAATAGAATCGACTTATCCGAGTTTTAAATCATGGATACATTTTTATTTGCTAATTGGACTGTGATCTTAATTTGAATCCTCAAAAAGCAAAAAAAGTAAAGAATTATGGCATATTTTCACAGGAATCTAGGGAAGAAATGGCAGTATCTCCAAATCTGGATATTTATTTGTTTTCATAGTATGCGATTAGTTCCTTAGTTTTTTCCCCAAACTCAACTATGGTGAACTGGTCTTTTCTGTATTCTATGAAAAAAATAATAGTACCGGATAGCAATAATAAAAGAGTGTGTTTGCCTTTAATAAAAAATTGTATACACAATTGATATATTAATATATTATTGATTTTCACTACTATAACAATGCATTTTAAAACCTATTATAATTATTTTTACTCTAGTTATATGAAAGAATTCAGGCATACATAAACATGAATTGAAACTTGTTTTTTATACTGTATGGTGACCATTAAGTTTGTCTTTATTTCTCTCTTTTCTCAGATTCAGAGGCATTTAAAATATTTTGTTGAAATTATACAGAATGCAAGAAAATAAGAAAACTATACATAAACTCTCTAAAGAAAATTGTACTTTATTTCTGAAAAATTAAACTTAAGAAGTCATATTGTTCTACAAGTTTATGTAACGTATGTTTGAATATTAAAAAATATATTTCATAAAGTTTATATTCCTTGAAGGTCCTTGCCATGAAAAGCTATGCCTGCTTATATTACTCTGATAAATTTTGTACTTTATTAGGATTCAATCTTTGTGCTTGGCAATGTGTTGTAGCATATATTATATGTAGAACTGAGAAAAAAATACTTTGCATGTAGCCATGACACTTTGAATATATTAAAAGTTACACATTAATCATATTGGTTTCCTGGCTGTTTCAGTAAATTGACTTATAAATTGCTATGAATCTGTTTACTCTGTTCAAAGCATTTCAGGTAAAAAAATAAAATAAACCAAAAAGGGTGGGAAATAGCAGTTAGTCAACTTTTTGTTAAATAACTTTCTTAAAAGGACATGACATTTTGGAAGTATATCTAAAAGGATTTGAATGTTTCTCATGAATAATTTTACAGTGCCAAAGAAGCTTGTTTCATGATAGAACTGCTCATTTCTGTTTGTAATCTGGTCTTTGAACGGTACTCAGAATTTAGCTCATTCTAGAGGCAGTTTAGATGGCTTGTCCTATGGTCCCTAGTATGTATTTTTCCCTGACAAATTTTTCTAAGGTAATGATAATTAATTACTTTTGCTTTTGCTATTTATTCATACACTATTTCTTTACTCAAGGCCTAGATCTCATGCTCTCTAAAAATGTGAGATGAAGAATATAACAAATACCATTCCAAAGTTATTCTAAAAGTATCAATTTCTTGTACATATAAGCCAAGGTTTTCACACACACACACACACACACACACACACACATTCTACTTGTGTTACCAATTTCTATATTCTCATAAATTTAAACAATAACTCATATGACACAACGAGATAATTTTTTATTATATACCATGGACAGAGTGCTTAATATTTAATTTAATTTAATCTTAAACATAATCCTATAAAAATCAGTATTGTGACTAGTTTTAGAAGAAACAAAGAATACTAAAAAAGTTCAAATATAATTTGGCTAAATCCATATAATTAATAGAAGAAAGCAATTTAATTTAAGAGAGTGATTTTAAGTGTCTCTACATACACTACTGCAGGAAAAAAAATGATGTTACATTCTGGTCATTTCTATTCTGAGCTCTATTAGTATAGTTCTTTTGCCTCTATTTGCCAGATGGCTATACCATCCATCCAGAGTGTTCTCAAGCAGTTTATTTAGCCTCTGTGTTTTCTGACTCTTCCATAAAAATGGGGAATAGCAACCATAGACTCCTATAAGTTTTAAGTAAAAAGAACTTAGGAACCTGCCTGGGAAATACTGTGCTCAACAATGACAAATCATAATAGTATTATTTCAATAGCAATAGTGTTACTATTAGTAAGAGTAATAGTGGCAGAAGGAGGAGCGGGGGAGGGTGATATTATGTTGTGCATTGTCTCTTTTGGGAATTTCCAAAGGTAAAGTATAGAGGGTCATGCATGCCTATTTAACAATGAGGATACACTCTAATGTGCATCATTAGACAATTTTATTATGAAATTATCATAGAGAACATTTACACAAACCTAGATGGTGTAGCCTACTACACACCTGGGCTATATGGTATAAGCCACTGGTCTGCAAACTCATTAATCAACAGAGCAGCAAACAGAGGCGAGCCGCATTATGCCAACCACTGGTATAACCTACTGGTTCTAGGCTACAAAACGTATAGCATGTTACTGTAGTAAATGCTGTAGGTAATTGTAACAAATGGTATTTGTGTATCTAAACATATTTAAGGAGAAAAAAGGTGTAGGAAAAATATGCTATAAAAGATAAAAAATTGTAAACATTTGTAGGGCACTTCTCATGAATGAAGCTTGCAGGACTGAAAGTTATGCTGGGTAAATCAGTGAATGGGAAACCTGGTACAATACAAAGTTAATAAACAAAATTTTAATGAACAAATTAACAAATTTGTTCATTAACTTTAATAAATTAAATTTATTTACACTATTTGTTTAATTTATTAACAAATTAAACAAATAGTATAAATATTTGTTTTTACACTATTGTAGACTTTATAAACACTATCCACTTAGGCTCCAATAAATTTATAAAAATATGTTTAGTTTTTAATAATAAATTAAACAGCTTACTATAACTTATATTTAACTTATATAAACTTTAAAAAAATATAACTTTAGGCTCTTTTGTAATAACACTTAGCCTAAAACACACACACATTATACAGCTATACAAAAATATCTTATTTATATCTTTATTCTGAGCTTTTTCCTATTTTCAAAACTTCTATTTTAAAAAAATTAAATCTATTTTGTTAAAAACTAAGACACAAAATACATATTAGCCAAGGCCCACCGAAGGCCAGAATCATTGATACCGCTTTTTCCACCTCCATGTCTTATCTTCAGAGGCAATAATAGGTGTGTCTTCTCTAATAACAAACCCCTCTGGAATACCTCTTGAAAGAGCTGCCTGAGGCTCTTCTTGAGTATGGGTCACTCTTTTCAGGAATATGTCCATGGTAACTTTGTTTGTTTGTTTGTTTGTTTGTTTGTTTTTGTTTTTTAATCATAGGGTGTCTTATAAGCAGATGATACACATGAGTATTCCTCTATATTAATTAAAACCTTTTAGTATTGGCTAAATGTTTTCAAATGTTTAAATAACTTTGAAATATGCAAAAGCTTTTGCTAGAGTCTTCACTGAATTTTTTGGATGGGCTTTCTCCCGCATTTTTTTCTCCCGCAGCTTTCTTTTCTCTTGCCTCATCTTTAGCTATGTGTTCCTTCTCCAGTTCTAACTACTCCTTATTAGATAGTTTCTCAGGAACCATCTCCCGGAGCTCCTAATCATCATTCTCATCAATAGCCAATTTAAAATTGTAACCATTTTAACCACAGCCTTGCTGATTTTGCAATCTTCTCTTTCTTAAAAAAAATCTCCTCATCCTTTGAAGCCATGCGGGGAACCTCTAGTGTCTTTTCTCAAATGTCATTCATACACTCCTTGATAAAAATCACAAGTGCAAGTGTGGTACTTGATACAATCACAGATGTAATCTTGTAGCAATAGGATGGGCAAAGGTCTTCCTGTTAGCTGGCCTTAAAATTGCTATAAATTCTTTATCCATTGACTCAATCAAAAGGTGGTGTTTGAATGGATAAACACCATTTTGATATTGAGATAAAGATCACCAATAGAAGAGGGATGTCTGGGACCATTATGAACAATAAGCAAAATCTTGGAAAGTATGTTTTTCTCTAAATAGTACTTCTCCATTTCACGGCATAGGAATTCAGAAGGACATTATTACTGCTGTAGCACACAGGCAGTGTGTGCTTATTAATATGCTTAAAAGGCCCTGGAATGAAAATATCATATCACAAATAGTTTCATTAGTATCCTGTAACATTGTCCCCAAGCGAGATGTATATCCTGTCTTTAAAAGCCTCACAACCTAGCATTGGGTTGATCTCCCTATAGATAAAAGTCCTAGCAGGCATCTTTGCCAAAGAGTGAGGTTACATCCATGCTGAATATTTGCTCTGACAAGTAATTTTCCTCCACAATAAGCTTATCTAGAGTTGCCAAAAATCCTTCAGCTGCCTTTATAAGAGAACTCAGGAGACTCACCATTCACTTTCACACTATGTAATAAATAATGATTCTTAAACTGTTTAAACCACCCAGAGCTGGAAATTACTCCAACATATTACTCAGATCCAGCTTCTTTTTAACATCACTTTCCTCACTTTAGACAAAATAATCCAAGTTAAAGAAATGCTTGTCAATACATCACATAAACAAACTGAGAGACAAAAATCACTTAATCATATTAATCAATGGAGAAAAGGCATTTGACAAAATCTAACACTCCATCTTGATAAACACTCAGCAAAGTGGGTATAGAGGGATCATACCTCGATATAATAAAAGCCATATATTAAAAACCCTTAGCCAACATCATACTTAATGTGCAAAAGTTAAACTCATTTCCCTGAGAACGGGAACAAGACAGGGATGCCCACTTTCACCACTCCTGTTTGATATAGTACAGGAAGTGATAGCCATAGCGATCAGACAATAAGAAGAAATAAAAGGCATCCAAATTAAAAAAAGAAGTAAAACTGTCCTTATTCACAGATGACATGATACTATACATAGAAAATTCCAAAGATTCCATCAAAAACTGACTAGACCTAATCAATGAATTCAGCAATATAGCAGGATACAAAATTAAAACCCAGAAATCTATGACCTTTTTATACATGAATAGTGAACTCACAGAAAGAGAAATGGAAAACAAAACAAAACAAAACAAAAAAAACACACACACCACAATCCCATTTACCATTGCACCAAAACAATTTAAGATACCAAAGAATAAACTAAGGAGGTAAAAGACCTGTACTCAGAAAACTATAGGACATTGAAAAAAAGAGATAGAGGAAGACATAAACAAATGGAAGAACATATCACATTCATAGATTAGTAGAATCTACATCATTAAAATGTCCATACTACTCAAAGCAATCTACAGATTAAATGCAATCCCCATTAAAATATCAATGACATACTTCAAAGATCTAGAACAAACCCTCCAAAAATTTACCTGGAATAAAAAAAAAAACAAAAAAACAAAAACAAAACAAACAAACAAACAAACAAAAAACAGAATAGCCACAATAATCCTGAGAAAGAAAAACAAAGTTGGAGGGATCACAATACCAGATATCAAGCTATATTACCAAGCCACAGTTCTCAAAACTTCCTAGTAATGGCACAAGAACAGACATATAGACCAATGGAATAGAACAGAGAATCCAGAAATTGACACAAGCCATTACATTCAATTTATATTTGACAAAGGAGGCAAGAGCATGCAATGGTGTCTAGACAGTCTCTTCAATATAAATGGTGTTGTGAAATTTGGTCAAATACATGCAAAAAAATTAAACTAGATCACCAACTTACACCATAAACAAAAACAAACTCAAAATGGCTAAAAGATTTAAATGTAAGATGGAAAACCATGAAAATCTTACAAGACTCCCAGGGTAGCAAAGTAGCAGACATATGTCGTAGCAATATCTTTACCAAAACAGCTCCTAGGGCAATGGAGACTAAGGAGAAAATAAACAAATGGCATGACATCAAAATAAAAAGCTTCTGCACAGCAAAAGAAACCATCAACAAAACATTGGCAAATATGGGAGAACATATTTGACAATGATATTTCTGATAAGGGTTTAATCTCCAAATTTTACAGAGAACTCATATAACTTAACAAAGGGTAGGTAAATGATCCAATGAAAAAATGGGCAAAGGACCTAAATAGACACTTTTTGAAAGAGGATATACAGAAGGCCGAGAGATACATGAAAACATGCTCAAAGTCACTAATCATCTGAGAATTGCAAATAAAAACAATGAGATACCATAGCATACCAGTCAGAATGACTATCATCAAGAAATAAAAAAAACAAAAACAACACACACACAAAAAAACAATAAGTGCTGGCAAGGATGCAAAAAAAATAAAATAAAAGGAAACTTTGTACACTGCTGGTGGGAAGGCAGACTGGTGCAGCCTCTGTGGAGAACAGTATGTATTGTCCTTAAAACTTAAAAATGGAACTCCCATTTGACTCAGAAATCCCACTTCTAGGACTATATCTCAGGAAACCAGAAACACCAATCAGAAAGGATATATGCACCTCTATATTCATAGCAGCACATTTTACAATGGCTAAGATTTGGAAACAACCTAAGTGCCCATCATCAGATTAGTGGATTAGAAAACTGTGGTACAGCCAAACCCGGTTTGGCTCAGTAGATAGAGCGTCGGCCTGCAGACTGAAGGGTCCCATGTTCGATTCCGGTCAAGGGCATGTACCTTGGTTGCATCTATACATCCCCAGTAGGGGATTTGCAGGAGGCAGCTGATGGATGTTTCTCTCTCATCAATGTTTCTAACTCTATCTCTCTCCCTTCCTCTCTGTAAAAAATCAATAAATAAAAGTAAAAAAAAAAAAAGAATACTGGTACATCTACACAATGGAATAATACACAGCTATAAACAAGAAGGAACTTTTACCATTTGCAACAGCATGGATGGACTGGAGAGCATTATGCTAAGTGAAATAAGCCAGTCTGAGAAAGATAAATATCACATGATCTCTCTCATATGTGGGATATAATGATCAACAAAATTTGATGAATAAGAATAGAAACCGGTTTGGCTCAGTGGATAGAGCAACGGCCTGTGGACTGAAGGGTTCCAGGTTTGATTTTGGTCAAGAGCATGTACCTTGGTTGCGTGCACATCCCCAGTTGGGGGCATGCAAGAGGCAGCTGATCGATGTCTTTCACTCTCATCGATGTTTCTAGCTCTCTATCCCTCTCCCTTCCTCTCTGTAAAAAAATATATTAAAACAAAAATATATTAAAAGTAAAATATATTAAAAGAAAAAAAGAATAGATCCAAATGGCGGGGGAAGGGTGTTAGAGAGTTACCAAAGGACTTGTGTGCATGCATATCAGCATAACCAATGGACACAGACACTGGAGCGGTTGGGGTTTGCCCGGGGTGGGAATGACTGAGGGCAGGGATTAAACGGGAAAAAGAAGACAGATGTAAAACTTTAGACAATAAATAAAGTAAAAAAAGGAAGAATTGCTTGTTGTATTTCCTTTGTGCTTTATCTGTGTTCCCTCTATGACCCTCCTCTTGAGTCAAGATATTTTAATTTTATTCATTTAGAGCATGTAAGCTCTATTCATAACCTATTCCTAAGTCAATCTAAAATTAGGTGTTGTTCTTTGAACTATGGAAACTCTACTGATACCTTAAAAATGACAGATTTAAGGAATCTGTCTATAATTATTACTGATAAAAACCAAATAAATGACAGCAATGCAGGGTCTGAATAGTTGTGGTAATAAAAGTTCTGGTAAATGAGGAGTGAAGTGACCTTGACAGGGCACATTAAATCTTCATTAAAATGTCTGATGCTTTAATGCTTTAGAATTGTGGAGTTGGTATATAGAAAATAGCAAAATATATTTCCAAAGTTATTAGTTAACATTTCTAAATTATTTTAAAAGTGAGATATATTTACTTAAAAAATGACATGTACAAGAAATAATTTTATAAATAAAAAATAGTCTAACACTTTAAAATCTCCATTAATTAGCATATGAAAGATAGCTCATAAGAAATAGAGTGTATTCTTTATCAAAATCTCTAATTTGAAGGAGTGTTTTTTTATATATAAATTGAAAACCTTTATTGCCAAGGATTATTTTGATCATGAACTAATTTTAGTTTAAATAACATTTTAATTTTCTATTATATAAACATTGGTTTGATCAGCATATAAAATATCAAGTTATACCCTGACCATAAAGTGTTTGGTATCCAGTACAATGTACAACTGAGGTTCAATATTATTTATTATAAGTGCACTTTCCCCAAACAACAGAAACACACACACACACATACACCTCAGACATCCCAGGATCCCAGGGACAATTTGTACCTGCAGTAGACAAATGCAAACTCCACAGGGGTTGACAGATAACCATGGCAGTAAATTTAAAAAAGAAATCTGTGTTTTTTTAATTTCTAAATTAGGCCCTTACAAATGGTTTCCCTTTAAAATTGAAACACATTTTTTTGAAAATTTTGAGAGTTTTGTAGTTTAGTATAATAGCTGAACTATTGAAAAGAAGGCTTCAGGCAACAGATGAGTGTTATATATGATTCTAGCAGAAGATTATATTTTAATTTTGTACCAGAAGGAATGGGACTTTCCAAGAGATAGCAGTGAGAGTAAACTTCACAGGATTGAATAAACACATATGAATAAAAATAACCAATGTGAGTAGCAAACAATGTAATGTTAGTAATGGGCACATTTGCATAGCCAAATTTAGTATTAAATTTCAGAGAATTGAACATCACGTAAATCATGAATTTGGCAAAATATATTGTGTTTACGGTTTATGCATACATTTGGTGGCCCTGGAACAGCAACACTCATAAGCCACACACAGTCCCTGTCATCACGGAGCATATATTATAGTAGGAAGTAAGTGAGATAGAATTGTGATGAGCCAGATTTAGGGTCAGAGAAAGAAGATACAGTTAAACATAAATTTGAACTTCAGGCAAACAATAAAAAATATCTTAGTGTAATATACTCCATGTAACATTATGGACATATTTTATTAAATACTATTCATTATCTGTCTAAAATTAAATTTAACTGGGCAATCTGTTGGAAGGGTATATTTAGAATGAAGGTCAAGGTGCAGGAGTAGAGTTGAAATGGGGCAATGATTGGTTATAACCAGAGAAAACCATACATGAAGGGACTGGAAAACTTAGATAATGATGTCTTGAATGATAAAAAAAAAAAAAGAGGGAAAGGCTCTCTAAGATGAGGAGGGAGTGTAAGTAGCAACTGGTTAGGAACTCAGCACCTTAGGTGAATTTTATTTAAGGATCACATCAGGTCAATACCTTTATTCTGGTGTGAGAGATAGAGATTGAATGGAGATGATGAGTTTAAAGTATTTAGAATGGACAGAATAAGGGTTAATAAGGGTATAAAGAAGAAAGTATGAAAAATGAAAACATAAGTTCAGATTTAGAAAATCTAGATGAAAAATAATGCTATTCCCAGAAAATTAAGTAATAAAAATAATACTCAATTAAGTACTAAAAGAAGATACTAAATGAAATTAGAATTTAAAACTTTTTCATTTGTGTTACCTATAAAAAATGTAAATTTTGGAATATATTTTTGAGTTACATACAAATGATGACTGAAGTTACAGGAGTGGCTGAAAGACCCAAGCAAAGGATGAGTATAGAGCTGAAAGAAAATCTCATATTAAAAATGTTAACACAAGGGGAGTGGCTGGAAATGGAGACTGAATTAAAGGTTCAAATAATTGAAAAGTAAAACTAGAAGAGTGTTGGGATGTGGAGATAAAAGAAACAGTGTTTCAGCAAGGAGGTTTCAGTCATTTTACTTACTTGAGAAATATAGTAAAATGAGGACTGAACATAGTCTGAGGTGGTCATTAGATTATCACACATATATTATTATAAATATGATGTTGGAATCCATATTAAGGTAGAATGAGGAGTTAGTGAGAGGTTAGAAAAAAACAGCTGCTAGCAGTATCTCCCCTGAGGAAACTGGATGAAACAGATGTAAAGTATATAGTGGTAGCTGGAGAGACTCCCATGCTTGCTCTAATCCCTCCCCCCACCCGCCTTTTAGTTGAGTGACATTTAATATTGTTTAAAATACTTTTTAAAATATATATATTTTATTGATTTTTCACAGAGAGGAATGGAAAGAGATAGAAAGCCAGAAACATTGATGAGAGAGAGAGACATTGATCAGCTGCCTCCTGCATGCCCCCTACTGGGGATGTGCCCACAACCAATGTACATGCCCTTGACTGGAATAGAACCTGGGACCTTTCAGTCCCCAGGCCGACATTCTATCCACTGAGCCAAACCAGTTTCAGCTGTTTAAAATACTTTTAAAGAATAAAAATGCAATAGAACAAATCATAGAATCTGGGACTGAGAACACCAGTGGAAAGACAGAGAAGGAGGATCTCTTCCATTGTAAGAGTTGGAAAGAGCAAAGGCTAGAAGCTTACATTTATGTTTGACTTTCGATACATATACTGAATATTTTCAACTTTTGTATTCAATTATTATTGTTATGAAAATTGAGTGTTTGAAATGGTGGTCCTTGAATATACTGCACAAAGAAGGATGTGAAGAGAGAGAGAGAGAGAGCTGATGGTTTGCATTAAAGAATTTGTTCTTCTTAAGACAAGAACATGGATATATATATGTATATATATATATATATACACACACACACACACACACACATATATATATATATATATATATACACACACTGGATTAATTTATATATATATATATATATATATATATATATATATAGTAGGGAAGGAAAATGCAAGGATTACTAAAGCTGAGAGTTGTAAGAGTATCTACTTTTGGCTGTGGTTCTTGATAATATCTATGCAACTTTATGGAATTGCTTTACTTTTGAACTTAACATATCTATAAAATAAGCTGTTCTATAACTGAAATTCTATCAGCAGAAGTGGATAATTATAGAAAACAGGATAAAAACATAAAGGCTAGAGTATATTTTTGGCAGCAAATAAGTGGAAGAAGATATAAAGGTTAATATATATATGTGTGCATTTATTTATATGGTTATAAAATAAAAATAATGTAACTGACACTGTATTTGAAAATATAAGATCACAATTTGATTCTTGACTAATTAGCCACATTAACTTCCATCTCCTCATCTGCAAAATGGAAATAACAAAGATATCTCATATAATTTGGGGAGGAATAAGTACAAATATATAAATAAAAACTATCACATTAGGAAAAATAATTAGCAGTCTTCTCATTGGGGATTGGATATTAGTAAAAGAAGGGGCAAACAATAAGAAGGAACTATATGATGTTAGAATTGGTCCAGCCATAGTGAGCCATCCTCTTTATCCTTCTACTAGAGGCCTGGTGCATGTAATTTGTGCCTAGGAGCTAGGGAGAGGGAGTCCCCCTGAACCCAGCCTGCATCCTCTCCAATCCGGGACATCCCTCTCACATTCCAGGACAGCTGGCTCTTAACTACTCACTTGCCTGCTTTCCTGATTGCCCCTAATTGTCTCCCCTGCAAGCATAATCACCCCTAACTGCCTCTCCCTGCCAGCCTGGTTGCCTACAAATGACCCCCCTCCCTGCCACCAGCCTGGTTGCTCCTAACTGCCCCTCTGTTGGTGTTTCCTCCTTAGTGCCCCTTGGCTAGTCTGGTTGCTTCCAATTGCCCCCCTCTGCCATCCTGGTTGCCCCATGCAGCCTGCTGTTTGATTGTTACTATGACAGTGTTCTGGACAATTTGCATATTCCTCTATTATTAATATAGATTGTGGTTCTGTAATTATGCTCTGCTCCTTAGATTGATCCAAACCTTGGAATCTATCTCTTTAATCATTTCAAAGTTTCTCCAAGTCACATTCCAAGTTTTCCTTCATTCAATCTAATATTTTCCTTCCTAAACTTTAATTCTGTACTCCCATTAAACTTTTTACCGAGCTTTCCCTATCACTTCCTAGTTATTTTCATGTATTGCTAAATATACTTACCCATGTTGAAAGCACTCTATTTGGTTATCCTTATCACACAACAAGAACCTAATATAGTGGTACCTTGAGATACGAGTGCCCTAACATACGAGATTTTTGAGATACGAGCCATTGAGCAAGTAATTTTTGGTTTGAAATACGAGCAACATTTGAGATAGGAGTAATCGCGCTGATAGGCCGGCTGCACATGACCCACCAGTTAACCGTGACTCGAGTGTCTCATAGTTTCCCACGCCTCAAGGTTACGGAAAGAATTAAACTCGTATCTCGAGGTACCACTGTACAATGATAAAGGTGATCCTGAGGTGTTCTTTTAGGGAAAAAATTAATTTGAGAGCTTCAAATCAGAAGAGAATGAGAATCATCAATTTTAACAAACTCTCCAAAATTTTTACATGTATATGCTAAAGGTGAAAATCACTCACTCAAGTGTTATTAATAATTATTAAATAAATTAATAAATTGTACCTCTATAAAAATTTGTATATATAAAAATTTTAGTGAAAATATTTGCAGGTAAATTGAGTTAATTGTCATTTATGATTATTTATAGTTAATAACTAGTATTACAATGTAATATTGAGTAAAAAGAAAAAGTTAAGACTAGAAGTAAAGTCAGGCAGAGCATGATTGTATGAATGAAAGTACACTGTCCAAATGATGTCCCAAAAAGTTACATGAAGGATTATTGTAGGAAAAACAGGTGATGTCTGACAACAAATTGATTTCTATGTTCCCACAGTATCAGTACTTTAACATTTTATATATTGCACACATTATAAGTCAACTTTCTTAGGGAATGATCTACTTCTCTAAATAAATAAGGTGACAATTGAATGACAATCTTTGAATTTAAGGTGAAAACAATCTCGTTCTCCATAATTCATTATTTCTACTAAGAAAAAGTTTAGATCTGAATAATACTGGGCCAACCCACTTCACAGATATATAAAATTATGTTACAGAAGTTATGTAATTCAAGAAAATGCCATAGTTATTTTTAATTTTTAATAACTCTTGTAACACTTTACAGATTTGTGTTTAACTACTCAATAAATTCTCTTGAGACAATAAAAACAGGCAAAGAATATAGAGTAAGTAAATAAAAAGAGAAAAACCAAGACAGAATAGCTTTTCAAGAAAAGACAATAATTGAGTAAGAACTGAATTTGAAAGCTCAAGGAGAGAGGAATTAGTACAGATGGTCTGGGACTATTTCCAGGTCACTGATGATTTGTGAAAATGGCATTTTTGTAGAGCATGGGAATAATGAAATAGATTTAAAACTGATGGTGAAAAAATTGCTGCAATAGCTCTGAACATGTGGTTGAAATATCTGGACATTAAAAGGGAGTAAGGGAAAGTAAAGTACACTAAGCACCTTTTTTAATTGTCTGTTTTTCTTTTTATTGAATTTACTGAGGTGACAGTGGTTAACAAAATTATATAGATTTCAGGTGCATAATTGTACAACACATCATCTATACTCTGTATTGTGTTTTCACCACCCCAAGTCAAGTCTCTGACCATCACCATTTCTCTGCCATACCCTTCTCACCCTCCCCAGCACCCTCTCCCACAAGCAATCATTACACTGCTGTCCATGTCCATGTCCATGAGTTTTTTCACTTTTATTCTTTTTTTTTTTTTTTGCGCAATGTCTCCACACACCCCATACCATCCTCCGCCACAGCTGTCATTTTGATCTCTCTACTTATCAGTACTGAGCTTAGTGCTTTATTCTATGTACTATATGAACTTTATTTTAGGTATTATTATATTCATTCTAGGAAAAAAATTTCTAGTTTAGAGGAGTGGTTCAGAATAATGTGGGGAAAACAAGTATTATGGCATGGATTACAAATCTGGACAAGACATGGAAAATGTATGCATTTTAAAGGCAGGGATGAATGCACTCTAAAGAGGAATATACTAGAGTGAGGGTATAAAAATCCAGAGAAGATGGGAATCCCAGAGTAATGGGATGGATAAACTTTATAGAAAGGGTAGTGCACTAAATTTGTAAATATAACGTCAGTTAGAGTAAAGATGCATTATGAATTACCTTTCTTTTTAATTTTTGAAAAGGGCCTAGCTTTTGGAGATTGTCCTTCAGAAAATATATCAACTTGAACCCACTGGTTTATAACCCTAATGGCCATAGACATATGCACATATTAATTGGATTTATTACCATATGCTCTATCCCATAACCTATAGTTTCTATATTAAAAAGAAGTTTCTGAAGAAGGTACATATTCTTCAAATGAAAAGGAAATTCAGCAACATTAATACTCACAATTATTTGACCTACATATGCCTAAATAAGCTGCATAAGCTCTTTGGTAAGAGGACACTTGACACTATGTAATTGTGACCGATTACTTTCATTCTGATTCCTCAGCTTGCTAGTTAATTTTTTTTAAAGATAATGTGAACAGTCATTAATATTTTTTATTTTTAACATTTTTTAACTGAACCTGCATGCGAGACTCAAAAGAGAATAGATGAAATTTTCAGTGCTTCACAAAGAAGCACTATATAGTGAATACATAATAATATAAGAAGGAATTTTAACAGCCTATCAAGCATTTGTATTCATTAAAGAGAGCTTTCATAATCAGACCCAAACAGATCCTGATTACACAGCAATTTAGTCGTATCTGCACAAGCAATTTTATCAGTTATATCCACATTCTCTGTGTTCTATGATTGTTTGGGTTACTGGTCAAAATAGAACTGGAAAAATAAAATATTCTTTGGTTAAGATTTGATTTAAGATTTTGTAGATTATAAACACATCATTTATGCCTGATGATTGTAAAGCTTACAGTGCTTCATAGAATGAAAGGAACAAAATAAGTTCGTGCCAGCCATCTTACCCAGTTTGATATACTGATCTTGAATCTGCGATTTCATGTGAGTATCTCACACTTGTCCTTGTGGATTATTTTATTTCATTTTCAGTCTCTGTCTTGCTTGTTGAAAACTCTTCATCTCTACCATAAAGTTCTCAAAAGCATCAAATCATTTAGAATGAAGTGTTTCCTGAACTGATAAATGTGACTGCTGAAGAAAAGTGTAAATAAAAGGGAGAATGGAATAGGTGAAGAGACACAGCAATGACCATAGAAATTTATAAAACTTTCCATTTATCTAATCTAACATGTGATGAAATAACACAAAATACACACACACATGAACACACACACACACACACACACACACACACACACACATACTTTAACTATGGGGAAATATAAATAAGATTGGTGAATGGTATCAATGCCAATGACCTGGTTTTAACATTATACTATATATTTACAAGATGTCACCTCTGGTGGGAAATTATAAAAATGTGTGATATTTTTCTTTAGTTTTTAATTTCGTGCAAATTTAAACATTACCTAAAAATTAAAAAGTTTAATTTAAAAAGTCACATTTACTTTCTTCAGATTCAAATGTCCTCAATAAATTTCACAATGATTATGTCACCATAACAGCTATGTAGGTGCACTTCAGAAATGAAGAAATTGAACCAACCGGGTGAAGTGATTGCAACATGCATTATGTCTAAGGTATTTGTCCAACAGTACTACCAAAAAGATTAAGACATAGTCTGCAAGAATAGCATATACTATCTAAAAATTATTAATTATATAATACATAATTCTACTTCTGCAGTAAATTTACTTTTGTATATTAGCAAATATTTACTGAATATCTACCATGTTCTAAGATGTTTTTAAATGCCTATCATTTTTCTAGCTGTCCTAAATTTAGTAATTTACAAATAAGAAATTATTTTTTTCTTATAGATTTTATGGATAAGTCTAGTGTTATTGCTTATTACTTTATGTTATAGATGACAGATTATGGCATTGGGAGTTTAAGTAAGTGGCAGAAGTAAAATTAACCAGTCTGCTTCATTATCATCCAATTTCAACAAAAGAATGAAAAATAAGGAGTGGTAAATAGAATTCTAATATGAATAAAGAATACCAACACTATATTATGAATCATGATAATTATTCATAATTGTCTAATAAAAACTAACAAAGACCTTGATATGAAAATCAGAAAACTGTGGATAGTTTCAATAAGCTACATACTAGTACCCCGATGATGGAAAAAGACCAGGATGGAAAGAGGCCAGGATGAAAAGCATAACAGCAATATAAACACAAAAATCAGTTGTATTCAAGTTTGAAATTCCTTTATATAAAGTGTAAAAACACTAGCATAGTTGTTATTTTTTTTTGGAAAATCTACCATTATTCCTAAATTTAATTTATTACCACCTCTATTCTATAAAGCTAAAAGTAGCAACATGGCCTACCATTCATTTTTAAATGAAGGCAAATCACCATGAGTTATATCTAATGCAATGGTTCTGCAAATTTTCAAATGTTAGGATCCCTTTTGATTATAAAGACATTTTAAACATCTATATTTATTATAAAATGTATTCACATATAAAGTTATGAAACCAATACAATAATGCCATTACTTCCCATTCAGGCATTTGTAATTTCAACATTCGGGTACTACCTTTAAGGATTTTAAGGAAATTTGACATAGATAATTTAGGAGTTTTCTGGGATGTCCTCAACCTGGAGTCGGAAATAAAATAGGCAAATTATTATTTATATGTAAGCATTATGTCATAATGATACAAATGTTTTGACCCTTCCTTGTCCATATAATATTAAAATTATTTTATTGCTATTTGGCATCCTTTATTCAATTGTGCATTATTTTAGGCAACACCATTTTAATTGCAAGTGAGATACTTCCAGTTTGAATTAGGTTAGGTAGGTGGGAATAAATATCTAGTTACAGAACAAAATTGACCAGAGTAGCAGATGCCATTTGTATGTTTGCTGTGTCTATTTTCTCTTCTACGTATATTGGTTTTAGATTTTAAATGCATCAAATTTGGTGCTAGTTTGTATGTTTGCCAGAAACTCCTGAGCCCTGGTAACTGGGTCATATTTTCTTCAGAATAGCCAAAGAATTGGGAATTATACTTGACCACCAGCACTCAATTACATGGTTTGGTGAAGAGGAAAAGGCGATTCTCCAAATGAAAGAGCTATTACAAGAAAAAAAATGTTCTGTACACATAAATGATTGGGTATTGTGTCCTCAAACATTTCTGTAAAATAGCAGTATTCTCATGCCAGCAGCTGCATTGTTATTTTTTTTTTACCTTTATTCTCTTATACTCATAAAAGAAGGATGAAAAGAGGAAGAAACACACACACACACACACACACACACACACACACACACACTCCTTTTTTAAATATATATATTGTTTGTAGAGAGGAAAGAAGAGAGAGATATAGGAGCATCAGTAATGAGAGGGAATCATTGATCAGCTGCCTCCTGCAAATCTTCTATTGGAAATTGAACCCACACCCCAGACATGTGTCCTGATTGGGAATCTTGATCAACAATCAACCACTGAGCCACTCTGGCAGGGCCAAATTTCTTAATCTCTATTGCCAGTCCTCATAGTCCCCAATTTTTAACTTGGGAAAAATGCATGGCTTTGTCTCTAGATCTTGTCTTTGCTATATTTACTCATTCCTTAGATGAATTCATCCATTCCCTTGATTTGAAGCACTGTCTATACACACATGGCAACCAAATTTGTATATCCAACCTGAGCTCTTCCCTGAACTTCAGTTTTATATCCAACTGCTTTTCAATTTAGTAAGACCAAAAGTGATAGGTTGATTTCCATCACCTCTTTAGTCTTCCAGCTTTCATGAATGTCAAATTGAACCTCAAGGTATTCATGTATTATTTCTCTCACATTCCATGTCAATTCAAATGAAAATTCATTCCACTTTAGCTTTGAAATATATCTATTTATGTATTCAAGACCTGCACCTGTGTCTACAGAGAAAAATGATTCTCAACTGGGGATAATTTTGATTCCCAAGGGTATTGAACATTGAATGAAGATATGTTTAGTTGTTAAAACCATGGGGTGCTACTTGCATACAGTGGATAGAGGTCAAGGATTCTAATACACACAGAATGGTTACTCACAATGACAATTTTTTTCCATCCAAAATGACAACAGAACTAGGGTTGAGAAACTCTGCCTTGTACTAAGCTAGCTCACTTTACTCTCCCTGTTATTTTGCTCAAATATCTTCTTAAATGATCTTTACATTTCCTTCCTAGCTATCCACCAACAGTCAAGTAACCACATAGTACCCAAAGGGTCTGTTGAGAATATTCAGCAGATAAAAACACTCCACTTCTCATAGCCATCACAAACTATGGTTCCCATCATTACATTCTACTGGTGTCCACTGAAGTGTTATTTTTTTCTTATATTGCATATAAAATTTTTGTGAGGTATAAAAAGTAAGACATTAATCCAGCACTATTTATTTTATCCTAATAGTACTTTCTTTTAAAAATATATTTTTTAATTGTTTAAAGTATTACATATGTCTCCTTTCCCCCCCACCCCATTGATCTTTCCCTGGCCATCCTGCCCCCATCATCACACATGCCCTCACCCTGCTAGTGCCTGTGTCCATTGGCCATGCTTATATGCATGCCTACAAGTCATTTGGTTAATCTCTTACCACCACTCCTCTGCTTTCCCTCTGAAGTTTCATGGTCCATTTGATGCTTCTCTGTCTCTGAATCTATTTATGTTCATCAGTTTATGTTGTTTATTATATCTACAAATGAGTAAGTTCATGTGATATTTATTTTATTGCACAAATCTTTCTGGTACAACCAAGCAAAACTAGCACATACTCCAATACCATTCTATTTCCACAACCCAATATTTTTCTTAGCATTTACTAGATATATTAACATTTACCCATTAATTGTCTAATATTTTAGACTAGAATTTAATTTCCACGAGATAAGAAACTTTTTCCCACACACAGTTCTAGTCACTAGCACTCTGTATAGTATATGAACCCAGGACTTTGTGTTGAATTTAAGGGAAATCACATACATAATTATTTATTCATATATTAAAATAATAGTTTTGAGATACTATTGACCACTTTTAATTTTAAAATTCTCTCTTGTTTCCGATCACAAAGCGTATTTCATAATTATTTTATTTAACTCTAAAAATTGAATTTCTATGTATTTTTATTCCTTCTTTTCTAGCCACCCTTTCTGTATTTGCTAATATTCCTTGAGAGTCTGTATTTGGCAATTTAAAAAAAATTAAATTTATTGATGTGACACTGGTTAACAAAACTATACAGGTTTCAAGTGTACAACTCAATAAGACATCATCTACACACTGCATTATGCACTCATTACCACAAGAAAAGTCTCTTTTCTCCCTTGTTTATCCCTAATTTGCCCACCTCCACCAGACATCACACCCTTTCTCTAAGGCCATCACCACACTGTTTTCTGTGTCTATGTGTTAAGCACACACCTGTTTTGTTTTGTTTTGTTTTGTTTTGTTTTGTTTTTGCCTAATATCTTCAACTTCTTTCATCCAGTACCTCAATTCCTTTCCTCTCTGACAACCATTAGTCTATTCCATGTGCCCATGCCTCTTTCTTATTTTGTTCATCAGTTTATCTTGTCCATTAGATTCCATATAGAAGCGGGATCATATAATAATTGTCTTTCTCTGACTGGCTTATTTCATTTAGCATAACAATATCTAGGTCCAGCCATATTTTCGTAAAAAGTAAGATTTCCTTGTTTTATGGCCAAGTATTATCCATTGTATAAATGTACCATAATTTTTTTATCCACTCATCTGATGGGCACTTGGGCTGTTTCTAGAATGTGGCTATTAGAAATAAAGCTGTAATGAACATAGGGGTGTGTATATCCTTTTGCATTAATGTTTCAAGATTCTTATGATATACAGTGGTACCTCGAGATACAAGTTTAATTTGTTCTGTAACCTTGAGGCGTGGGAAACTATGAGACGCTAGAGTCTCGGTAAACTGGTGGGTCGTGTGCAGCTGGCCAATCCACGCGATTACTCCCATCTCAAATGTTGCTCCTATTTCAAAGCAAAAATTGCTTGCTCGATGGCTCGTATCTCAAAAATCTTGTATGTTAGGGCACTCGTATCTCGAGGTACCATTGTATTCCATTTGGAATCACGTAGTCAAAAGTCAATTCCATTTTTAATTTTTGAAGAATTTCCATATTGTTTTCCACAGTGGCTACACCAGTCTGCGTTCCCATCTTGCCCAGTTCCAATCCTGGACCCCAGCAGCAAGCTATCCTACCAATCAGAGCATCTGTTCCCTGGTGCTCAGTGCATGTCATAGCAACTGGTTGAATAGTTGAATGGTTGGACACTTAATATATTAGGTTTTTATTATATAGTATGTTACTGTAGGTAGCTAGTTATTAATAAATAGGAAGAAAGTAAGGGAAGTCAGACATTGTTGAGCATATTCAGATGAAAAGCACTGGCCTATTTTCTTCACAGAAAGCTACAGCTCCCCACCCTGGAACCATCAGTCCATTCCCTGGGAATTACTGGTAGAAGGAATAAAGCATTGGGGAAGGTACACACATACACAAAAAAATCAAAATGGCCAGGGGAGGTATTTCACCATAGAGGATTGCCCTCTAACTTAGGGAAAAGAATGTTTGCTTGAGGCTAGATCCCAATAGAAGGCCCTGAAATCTTGGGAAGTTAATTGGATATTTTGAAAAAGTTTCCTGTTAAAACCTCAGGAGAACAGAGCTTTCTCTCTTGCTCAGTGACCAGCACTCGCTCATTCTTTTGTACCTTTCTTTTCATAGCCATGTTGCCTTAGCCAGCCACATGGCCACTTGGCCCTGGGCTTCAAAGGCAGTCCCCAAGTGGACCCTGAATACCACAGCACAGCAATGAATTGCAGCCCAGAACACAAGCAAAGCTAGCCAAATGCTGAACTGAAACTAAGCTAGCCCTGAATTGCCATGGCAGGGTGGACAGAGATGGCACATTGAGGAACTCCTTTAATCGTGCTTCCCAAATAAGACCCCATCCTTCCTTGTGGATCTCTTAAAAGGCTCTTTCTCATGACACCATAAGATCCCCACTTCCACTGGCAACAAAGAGACTGTCTTTCCTCCATTGTAGGTCCTTGCTTTCTTTCTCAAACATTAATTAATCATAAAGGTGTAGGTTTATTTCTGGGCTCTCTGATCTGTTCCATTGATCTATATGCTTATCTTATGCCAGTACCCGGCTATTTTTATTACAATGGGTTTGCAGTATATTTTGACATCAGTTATTCTGATTCCTCCAACTTTGTTCTTCCTTCTCGAGATTGATGAGGCTATTCATTCCATATAAATTTTTGGAACATTTGTTCTAGATCGGTGAAATATGCCATTAGTATTTTAATAGGAAATGCTTTGAATCTATAGATTACTTTGGATAGTATGGACATTTTAATGATGCTAATTATTTCAATCTATGAACACAGTGTATGCTTCCACTTATTTGTGTCTTCCTCAACTTCTTTACTCAATGTCCTATAATTTTCCAAGTACCGGTCTTTTACCTTCTTAGTTAAATTTACTCATAAGTACCATTTTTTTTCTTGTTGCAATAGTAATGGGACTTTTTTCTTCATTTCTCTTACTGATAGTTCCTTTATTGATGTATAAAAATGCCACCAATTCATGAATATTAATTTTGTATCCTTTTATTTTGCTGAATTCATTGATTAGACCTAATAGCTTTTGATGGAGTCTTTAGGGTTGTCTAACTTTCTAGTGTATTGAAATTCTACTCATTATGACACTGACAATTTAATCTCAATTTTACTTCTCTGTTAGCATCAGACATATCCAAATAGAAAAGTCGCTAGCCTTTTTTTTAAGATTTAAAAAAATATATTTTATTGATTTTTTACAGAGAGGAAGGGAGAGAGATTGAGAGTTAGAAGCATCAATGAGAGAGAAACATTAATCAGTTGCCTTTGCACACTCCCTACTGGGGATGTGCCTGCAACCAACATGTTCCACCCATGTTGCACAGCAATTTTTTCAGGTCATATACTGTAACTCGGTTCTTGATTTTCATTAGCATTATCACCTTGCCTCTTAAAATAGTAAATTGCAATGTATGCTTTTAAAAATATCTTTTTATCATTTTATTTTTTTCTGAGTTGGTTAAAAAATTTATCACACCTACTAAAGGTAGTTGAGTAATTTGGTTTAGCCTCTTGATAAATGCTTTTTTGAAAAAAAATATTATTGATTTTTACAGAGAGAAAGGGAGATGGATAGAGAGTTAGAAACATCAATCAGCTGCCTCCTGCATAATCCCTACTGGGTATGTACCCGCAATCAAGGTACATTCCCTTGACCAGAATTGAACCTGGAACCCTGAGTCCGCAGGCTGACGCTCTATCCACTGAGCCAAAACAGATAGGGTTTGATAGATGCTTTAATGCCTTAGTTCTAGACTCCATTATTTGTTACTTAAAATTTAACTTTCTGTTGGGTTCTATATAAAAGATTACAGTGTGTTTTGTATATGGCTTCCAGAATTACATTCCCTAAAAGTGCTGATAATCTCATTCCTGTAATACAGATTGACTGGTGTATTAAATTAACCTTCTTTAGTTTAGTATAACAGCTCCATCACAAAATGATTCACATCTACCTTTGCAGTTTCATCTTCAGATTCTCTTCTAACTATTCCCTACACTTTTACTACACATACTATGTCCTTTATTACTCACATACTATGTCCTTCATTACCTTTATCTTTTTGCATTTTTCTCTCCTCTGTCTTGGATATTCTATTATCTACTTCACCTGGAAAACTCCTAATTATCTTTTAAGATGCAGGTTAACAGTTAGTTTGTTGCCTTTGACAGTGTTGCTCAGTGGTTAGAGTGTAGGCTCAAGAACCTAAGGGTCACAAGTTCAAACCTGAGCAAGGGCAACTAACTGGGTTACAGGTTCAAACTTCGAGGCATTTTCAGGAGGCAACCAATGGATCTCTCCTTCTCTCCCTCCCACTCTCTATCAAAAAGCAATGGAAAAAATATCCTTGGGTAAGAATAATAATAACAACAAAAAAGTTAGTTTGTTAAGACCTCTATAATCATGTTTACCACTTTTTACTTTAATGCATTACCTTATTTCTCCTCTACAAAATTGTCAACACCTATAAGTGCTCTTTTTCTTTTTCTCCAGGAACTAATAGAGTTATAAGAACATGGCAAAAACAAAGACACAGTTAAAGTAAAAAGAAAGCACCAATGAATCAAAGGTTACCTATCATTCTTTCTTATGAGTGGATATCATCAACTCCATTTTATATATGAAAAGAAAAAAAATAGCATTAGGATATGTTATCCAAAACAGCTCATAACAAAGCTAGGTGAAATTAAAAATCTAGTTATTTTCAATCTCATATTCTTGTTATATATTCTATTATGGATTTGCACATTATATTGTCCTGAAAAGAAGTGATTAAGGTAAGAATACTTTATATAGATATTTATGGGACCTGGCTTTAAAATTTTTTAGGATAGATATTTATTTATTCAGCTGTATTTTAAAATTTTATATAGCATTTTATACTGATTTTAAGTTTGTTTTTTAAGCTTAAAAATGTATCTGGAGTGAAGCAAAAGAGAAGGTGAAAAAACTATAGTGCTACTGCAGATAGTCAATTTTGTATTCCCTCTTTTCCCATTGTATAGTCCTATAACAGGATTTTAGATGATCTCTATTCTTCCTTCAGATTTACAGCAGGAAGTTAATAAAGCACTCAGCAGAAACTAAGACACAAAATAGGCAGGGAAGGGAAAATCACATCAGAGAGATAGACTTAATTGTATTTCAGATACCAAGTGGTCTCTTTAGAAATGTGCAGTAGGGCAGTAAGATGAAGAATGACTGTCCAGCCAAGCTAAACAAAAGTCATCAGCTTCCTCCATTGAAGGATGCCAGAGGAAGCACAGGGTAAGGGACTAGCCTGCCTCCATAACCTAAAATAAACAAGATACTTTCTTTACCTCAGAGAGGCAGATGAATAAGAAACCAGCATAGAAAGCAAAGAAGCAATATTAATGACAAAAGGAAAACAAAAGCAAACCAATGCCAACCAAAGACACACAAAGAACACTCCCTATGCTGCACATTTGAATCTGGATGTTATTGAATAGTATAGAAGTATTGTCTGTGGTGAGAGCCTTAAATGACTATCTAGGGGCTGCTTCTTTTTGATTTTGACCATATTTGAAAATGATTTACCTTGTTATTATAGAGTTAACACAAAAGCCTTTTTAGCTTTTTGTTCCCTGGTAACTCATTTGCAAATAACTACAAAATAATTTATACAGAATATAAGCTTTTCTTAAATGAAAAATGGGTAACACAGGGATAATTTAAACACTACAGTTTGCAGTATTTGCTATTGAAATGGTGTCATGTATTAAATTTACTATTATTTGTATAGAAATCTAGAGAAAAAGATTGTTTTTATTATTTTTAGTTCTAAGATGAATGCAGTTCTCTTCCTCAATCTGTCTCCAAAAGTGAGTACCAGCCTGCTATGGTTTGAAAGTCTGTATCCTCTCAAAATGTGTATGTTGAAATCCAATGCTCAATGTGATGGCTTCAGGAGGTAGGAGGTAGGGACTTTAAGAGCTGATTAGGTCATGAGGGAGCCATCAGGAGTGGGATTAGTGTTCTTATAAAAGAATCCTGAGAAAATTCCCCCATCTCTTGTGTCATGTGAGGACACAGGAAAGATCACTACCTTACATGACATAGAACCTGGGACCACTCAGACATCCTGATCTCAGACTTCTAACTTCCAGAACACTGGACATGAACTTCTGTTGTCTATAAGCCACTCATTCCATGGCAATTTGGTATAGTAATATCAGTGGTGCTGGGGATCAGCAAGACTAGGTTCTTGTCTCCTGGAGGAAAGATTTCAACAGCAGAGACAGGGAATCACAGCAAGTGCCAAAGCTTTATTCACAATGAAAGTACATCAGAGAGACTCTGACAGGCAACTGGAGTGAGGTTCAAGCATCCAGAATAGGTCTAGGTTCTGGCTTTAGTATTATTCTTGCCCCTCCATGCTTTGTCCTACTCTCCCTGAACATTTGTCCTTTAGGGGTGGGTCTCTAGAATTTCATGGTTCTGCTTAACTCTTAGGCTTCTTAAAATTCCATGTGTCTGCACCTATAAAAAATGTAGACAGCATATATAATTAACTCAGAAATCACTTAAACTATCTAAAATTTTGCTACAGTGAAATTTTTAAGAACATTCTGCTGTATGATGACAAGGTAAATATATCTGCATTTCAAATATATTATGCATGAGTTGTTTCTGTACATTAAGATTACAATGTCATCTCTAAAAAAATTATATATAACTAGAAGCCTGGTGCACAACATTCATGCACATGATGTGTGTGTGTGTGTGTGTGTGTGTGTGTGTGTTCCAAAGCCCAGCCTGTACCCTCTCCAATACTCTCCAAAATGAGACATCCTTGAGGGATGTCTGACTGTCTGGTGGGATCAGGCCTAAATGGCAGTCACACATCCCTTTCACAATCCAGGACTGCTGGCTTCCAAATGTTTGCCTGCCTGCCTGCTTGCCTGATTGTCCCTAACTGTTTCTGCCTGCCAGCCTGATTACCCTCTAACTACTCCCCTGCCAGCCCATTTGCTCCTAACTGCCCCCCGCTGCTGTGTGGTTCTCCTCAATTCTCTTCTCTGTGGCTATCTTGTGGCAGCCATCTTTGATCACATGGGAGTGGCCATCATGTGTGTTGAAGTGAAGGTCAATTTGCATATTACCTCTTTATTATATAGGATAGTTTCTTCTCTAATTTAATTATATCTTATATAAGACAATTTTAAATTACTTTTTTACCCCAATGTGAAGCAGTTTATTTCCATAATCACCTATTATTGGTAATTTTAGTAATTTACATTGTTTGGCTATTGTAAGTAGTTTTGCTTTTGATTTCCTTCTATGTATATTGGCTGTGCACATTTCTATTATTTCTTTAAATTTTAGGAAGTGGAAAGGTGGGATGAAAGAGTACAACTACCATATTTCCTTGAAAATAAGACAGTGTCTTATATTAATTTTTGCTCCCAAAGATGTGCTATGTCTTATTTTCAGGGGATGTCTTATTTTACCATAAAGAAGAATATGGTACACATTTATTGTAGAACAACAACAACAAAAAAGAAATTTATTACCTGTATATGGTACAGTAATAGTTGTCATCACAAACCAGCTCACTGATTGGCCATAACGTAGCCAGAGCTGTTCAGGCAGTGTGAGGTCTCTTTAAATTAGGAGTCAGAAGCCTTTCGGTAGCTTCTGGGGGCCTTATATTCCAGGGATGCCTTATGTTCTGGGGAGGCCTTATTATTTGGGAGGTCTTATTTTTTGGGGGATGCCTTATATTACAGCGAGAAGCAAAATTAGAAGTAGGTTCTTATTTTCGGGAGATGTCTTACTTTCGGGGAAACAGGGTATGTTTAATGATTTGACACCTGTCATTATTCTCATCTAAGGAAACTTTATTCCATATACCCTTAATGTACTCTATCTCTGAGTATGACTGGCTATTTTGATGCCATTGTAATTAATCTAGTTATTAATAATAGAAAAAGAGCAAAGGGAAAGCCAAATAGGATAGGCATGTCATTTGGGCAGCTTTACCACAAAACTGCAACTTTTGCTCCCCGGGGAGCCACTAGTCTGTTCCCTGCAGATCAATGGACGAAGGGCCTGAACAGGGAGCGGGGGAAATGGAAGCATGTCCACAAAGTTGGGGTGACAGCTGGTAGGTACTTCTCTGTCAGTCACACCTGGAAACAGGTCATTGGCCAGAATAGGCTTAGCTACTGAGAGGGCATGAAATTGGTGTTACTTAATTGCCTGAACAAGGAAGTCATTCTCTTGGTGTCTCTTGTGCTCTTGTCTGCCCTTTGGACTCTTCTTACAGGGGGTGCACTCTCTTGGATCCCTCATGTAGGCCACACAATTGCCTAATGGACTAGAGCCTGATACTGAACTGGAGCTGATTGCACATGCAGTGGAAACTCTGGACCCTGGCTCTGCTTTTAGCTTCACTGAAACCCCAATATACTTCTTCCAGGACTGGATTAAGGAAATGGAACACTGGCCACCCAGGGATGTAATTCGATGCACATAAAGATCACTCCTTTTTCTGTGCAGGTCTCAGAAAATTCTTTTTCTTGAGATATTGTAAGGACTCCAACCAGCACTTAGTGGGGAGAGGGGTACTACAAATTCTCCCATAACAATTTTACCTCATTTGGTTCCATCCTGGATAATCTCAGTGATAATTTCATTTGTATTACCTTATGTCTAATGAGTTGCTTGCATCTCTCCCAATGTAATTAGATAATAGTTTTATTACTACATGAGAATACTACTTATTTTTGTGTTTTTTACAATTTTATAGTACAAGTAAGTTTAAAATCACATACATTAAGCAAATCAATGTTAATAGCAACTTTTGGCCGTATATTTTGTAAATGCTTTCATTAAATACTTTGTTTTAAAATATTTCCTTAACTGTGCTCTTTGAAACATAAATGTATGAAAGTTTTATACAAATATTTCAATCATTTTTTATTTTAATTCCCATCATTCTTTGAAAGCCTAAGATTATCCATGTGTGATCCTCAGATATATATTTAACAATATTTACTTCTTTACATTTTCTTTCTTTACACTTAATTTTTTAGTTCATTGAATTTTACTTTGTTATAAATGATGTATAGGAATCATGTGCATTATAATTTATCTGAAATGTTTAATTACAATAGTCTCTTCTTTTTTGAGATTTTGCTTTTCATGGTTTTAGTTAACCTGTGGTCAACACATCATCACAAGAGGAAGGGTAGGTATAGTACAAAAAGATATTTTGAGAGAGAGAGACCACTTTCACATAACTTTGATTTCATTTTATTTTATAATTTTGTAATTTCATTATTTATCTTTTAGTGTGCTTAATTTATAAAGTAAAGTTTATTATACATATGAATATATAGGAAAAACATAGCATCGGAGGGCTTGGTATTAACTATGGTTTCAGACATCTTCTGGGGGTCTTTGATCATATAGCCTGAAGATAAGGAGGAACTAATATAATTATCTCCTTATCATTATCATATCTTTCTCCTATTAACATTGATTAAAATGCTACCTATATTATACAGTAAAAACATGTGTATTCCCATTTTTGAGGTAATTTTTTCTGTTTTATTCCATTAATCTTTCTATGTCTGGCTCAGATGCATAATTATTATGGAACATCCAATATTCTATTATTGTTTTGACTTTTTGAACCATATATTGAATATATTCCTAATTTTCAGTGACTAGGTTCTTTTGTCTAATTGTTATTTTGCAAAGGAGCTAAGGAAAGCCATTTATATTTTTATTTTTTTATAGTTATAGAGAGTCTGTTTATGAAATTCTAATATCTATTTAAAAAAAGCATTAGGTTTTATCTTTAAAATAAATTTGTTTGTAAGTATCATCCTAGAATTAATGCTTTTTGTTATTTTTTTTCAAAACCACAATTTTTGTTTTATTAAAACTTTGATAATCAAGCTTACTTCATTTGTCTCTGCTAGAAGAGAAATCTCTGCCCTGAACCAGTAATAGCCATGCTTTCATCTTATTGTTTTTATTTCTTTGTACTTTTTCTCTGTAGTTCTCCATTTTTAAGAAAGTAAAAAATAGCCTGAGCACTTTCCCTGGAAGCTGACATCGTACTCACAGCCACATCATGTTGTTTCTCTGCAAGGTCATTCTGAACCTAGAATCAAGTACATAAGAACCCCCCATAATCATAGCCGCACACATACAAAAACAAGAACACTGTGCACATCACCAAAAGGACCACATTCCCTCCTTTTGCCAAGAAATGTGACTTATTTACCAGTTATAGTTCAGTATGTTCCTTTTTTTCTACCTCCTAGATTTAAGCAAAATTAACGTATTTAATTACTGAATTGTTCCTACTTTCTGAAAGCACCCAAATAAGATCAGATACCTACTTTCTTGTATCTTCTCCCAAATTACCTACACAAGGTAAATCCAATGATAAGTCCTTCTTATTGTGGTTCTTCACGTTGTGCTGTCTCCCAGGTTTCACATAGAAAATACCCCAAATTTCTATGACAACATGCATGTTTCTGATGATGGTCTTTCCTTGGAGGGCATCGGTAGTCTCAAGTTTGCTTTACAAAATTTTTTCGTCTATGTTTATTTATTTATTTTTTAAAATTTCCTAGAGTTATAATTTAAATATTGTTTTGTTTTCTCTTTCATTCAAAAGCAAGACATCTCTTTGTGCTATCGTTTTTTAATACATAATGTTTTCAGAAATCTATATTTAGCAATTTAAAATAAGTGATGATCTAGTTTTCCTTCCATCTTTATAGTCAATATGGAGGACCATGGAGAATATATCTTTCTTGCATATTCTTTAAAATTTTTAAACAATATTTAATGACTCAGCAGCCTGCAGAGTAGGAGAGAGAAATGTGGGCAGAAGAAAGTCACTCTGGCTTTCTAATTAAGCCATTGTAATGAAGAGAAGCTCTTACAATCTACCTTTCTGTTTTGGCTTCAGTGCCTAGTCAGGAACTCCTGAGCCTGTGATTGGAATTTCCTGCCAATTTCAGAATTACCCATGAGAAACATTAAATGGCCATAGGAAGAATTCTTGTTTGATACACTTTTTATTGTATTTGAATATCCAAAACAGCTGCTTGTAAATCTGCTTTATGTGAATATTAACCTTAGGTTCCATGGCTATACTATCTTGTTTGTCCCAAATCTGAGTTTCTAAAGAAGGTTATCTGTGCTTACTTATTGAGTTATCACTCTGCTTTTTGAGGAAAATGCTTTGAGTTTGGCCGCACCATACTTTTATAGGACTAATATAATAGACTAACTCCAAAAATATTTTTTGGGGGGTAAATAGGCAGTCTTTCTCTCTTCTATCTGAAAAACAGTATCACTTTTAAATTTATATCCAAAGGAAAGAGTAATTTTTTTTATCTACCTCTTTTGTTTCTATAACAGAAACAGATTATTTTTAAACAAATCTTTGTATATCCAAGGAATACATGAAAGGAGATTTCTAAAAACAGAATGAGCTTTCTCTGAAGAGCTTGTCCCTAATACAAGAGAAATATTTTTTTTTTCCTCCAAACTCCTTTCATGACACATTTAAAATTATTTTTTTAGGTTTTCATATCTAATCTAAATTAGATTACTGCACCAATATAAGATCATTTTTTATTTGTTTATAGAAGATATTTTGTTGAAATATTAAGATTTCTGATTAACATGCTTATCATATGCATTGCAAAATGCCTTTCTTGAACTATGCCAAGATTTAATACATGTTATTTTATACTAGAGCCCTAGTGCATAATTTTTGCATGGAGGGTGGGTCCCTCAAACCAGCCTGCATCCTCTCTAATCTGGGACCCTTCAAGGGATATCAGACTGCTGTAGGATTGTGCCTAAACAGACAATCAGACCTCCCTCTCACAATGCAGGACTGCTGGCTTCCAAGGGCCTGACTTCTTGATTATCCCTAACCGCTTCTGCTTGCCAGTCTATTAGCCTTTAACCACTCCCCTGCCAGCCTGATTAATGCCTAACTGCTCCCCTTTCAGCCTGTTTGCCCCTAACTTCCCTTCCCTGCAGGCCTGGTCACCCTAACTACCCTCCCCTTCAGGCCTGGTCATCCCTAACTATCCTCCCCTGCAGGCCTGGTCCCCTGCAACTGCTCTCCCTGAAGGCCTGTGCCCCCTCCCCCCAAATATCCTTCCTACAGGCCCGGTCACCTCCAACTTCCCTCCTCTGCAGACCTGGTCCCTCCCAACTGCTCTCCCCTGCTGGCCATCATGTGGCAGCCATCTTGTGTCCACATGGGGGCAGCCATCTTGTTTGTTGGAGTGACGGTCAATTTTATTAGATAGGCTAGAGGTCTGGTACATGGTTGAGGGCCAGCTAGTTTGCCCTGAAGGGTGTCTAGGATCAGGGTTGGGGTTCCCTTGGAGCCTGGGCAGCCTGGGTGATGGGCCTGTGGTGGTTTGCAGGCCAGACATGTTCTCCAGTGACCCAAATGGAGGCCCTGGTATGTGGGATTTATTTGTCTTCTATAATTGAAACTTTGTAGCCTTGAGAGGACACCAAGACAGGCCAGGATATGCAGGAAAGCTTGGCTGCCTTCATCACTGGGGCAACTCAATCCCAATTGGCTGGTGGGCATGATTTGTGGGGGTAGTGGAAGTATGGTCATTTTGCATATTACTCTTTCATTAGATAGTACTAGAGGCCTGGTGCATAAAATCATGAATGAATAGGGTCCCTAGGCTTGGCTGCAATCAGGGCCCATTGGGGCCTTCTAGCTGACGGCTGGGGCCTCCCTTCCCTGACTGCAGGTTTCTGATTGGGGCCTCCCTTTATTCTGCATTGCCCCCTGGTGGTCACCACATGTCATAGCAAGTGATGAAACTCACAATCTCCTAGGTCAAACTCCCTAGGGGACAATTTGCATATTAGACATTTATATGTATATATAAATAGATAGATACAGTAAGTTTAGCTATCAGTACAGTCCTCCACAATCCACTTAGTTTATTACCAATAAATGATAAAAAGTTTCATATCAATGAGAGAGAAAAGCATTGATTGGTTGCTTCCTGCATTATACCTGACCAGGGCTCGGGCAGTAGAGGAGACTGCAACTGAGGTAGATGCCCTTGACCCAAATTGAACCTGAGACCCTTTGTCACTGAGCCAAACCAGTTAAGGTAAGAATTGTATTTTCAATTTCCCATGGCAGAGGTTCTATTTAGTGTGATATAATAAATATTGATAATTTTTGACTTATGCCTTAAACCAGCCAGAAGTAAAAAGGTTAGAGGATCCAAAAAAGCTGTGTGTCATTTTTCCAAACTGTCAAATGTTATAGCATGGGTTGTAGTACTGAAATTTATTTTATTATTTGTAAAAATCTGTGTTTAAAAGGGGAGAATAAGCAATTGCTCGTGTTTTAGTTATATGTGAAGTAAAAATATATTTATAATTCTGATGATCAATTATAGGAACTATTAAACAAGCAGAATATTATTTCAGACATCATTTAATTATAAAAATAAATATCTATATGCTATATCTCTTCTTAATTATTGAGTTAAAAGTTGTCACTGGACATCTTCTAGTCATTCAGTCCTCCATATTTAGTTTTCCTTTATTTTATAACAGAAGTGTCTCCAGATAAAGAAAAAAAAAGTAAGGTGCATAGAATATAAAAATATATAGAATTAAAATAATTACATATCTAGATGTTGCACAATATTCAAATACACAATATCGAATATGTTACATCAAAATTTTCTCTTTTAACACAGGTTTATTTTGGGAGAGCAAGTGAGGGAAAACAAAATTATTATTCTTATCCTTTAAATTATGCAAAAACATATATAATCCTATATAATAATGAGCAAATAGACCTAATGGCAGAACAACCAAACAACTAGCTGCTATGAAGTGTGCTAACCATCAGGGGGAACACACAGAACATGGTAAGGGTTGGCCAGGATGGGATGGTGTAGCAGACGAGCGGGGACAGACCAAAGTGGGGCACCAGTAGCTGTCATCAGGGCAAGCCTCTGGTGGTTCTTGAAAATTCTTTGCTCCTGCACACTCTGGTTCTTCCTGGTGCTCACATCTGTTGCTGGCACCAGTCCAACTTGCACCCATTGTCAGCACTGGGTCCACTGCTCACACCTACGGTCCCAATTGCTTGGTGCTATCAGCAGGTACAAGTGGCAGCAACCAACCCAATTGTCCCTGAGGTCTTCTCCACCTTGCCCTGCTCCTGAGGGACAATTGGGACAGCAGCTGCCACTCACACTCACTGCTAGAATTGGACCCAATTTCTCTGTGCTGTCAGCATGTGGGAGAGGCAGCACCAGGAGCAGGGCTGCAAACAGACAGGAGACTAAGGGCTGTGGCCAGAAGGTCATGGCAGGGGCTTAGAGGATAGACCGAGATAGCCTTGCAGCTCATAGTTCCTTTCAAGGTGCACAAATTTATGCACTGGGCCCTAGTATAATTCTATATAGTAAAACCCCAGCAACCATAACAGTGTATCAGAACGACCACTCAACCAGTCGGTAGGAGGTGCATTGACCACCTCTCTCTCCCTTCTCCAGCCTGCAGTTCTGATTGCTGGATGGCAAACAGGGAACCACAGGAAACCAGGGTGGGTGGCAGTGAGGCAGGACTGGGGACTGACAAGCGGGTGGAAGGCAGACCTCTTGGTCCCTCCTCCAGCCCACGGACTCTGATCGCAGGATAGTGAGCAGGGAACCTGAGTGGGCATCTGTGGGTCAGGAGTGGGGACTAGCAAATGGGTGGAAGATGGCTCTGATCACAGGTTAAGCCTAGGGACCTTACTGTACACGATTTTATGCACTGGGCCTTTATGATAATTATATGAAATAATAGAGGCCCAACACATGAAATTCATGCCACAGTCAGATTTCCCTCTAGTCACTGGCAGGCCCTTGGGACCTGGGCTTCCCTCCAGCCAGTGGCAGGCACCCAGGACCAAGGCTTCCCTTTGGCCAAGTGCAGGTGCCCAGGACCTGGACTTCTCTCCCAGCCCTGGCTTCATCTGGAAGGTAGTCCAGACATCCTTACCATATTATGCTTTTATTACCTATACTATAAAAAGAGTAATATGCTAATTAGACTGGACATCTTCTAGTCATTCAATCCTCCTTCTGGACAAAGCCACAGTGGTGGGTGAGGCAGAGGTGGTTGGGAGTGATCAGGCCAGCAGAGGAGCAGTTAGGGGTGATCAGATATTAGGAAGAGGGGTTAGTGGCAATTAGGCAGGCAGAGGTGCTTAGAGGCAATCAGGCAGTCAGGAAGAGGTAGTTAGGGGTGATCAGGCAGGCATGCAAGTGAACATTTAAAAGCCAGTGGTCCCAGATTGTGAGAGGGATGTCCAACTGGTGGTTTAGGCCCATTCCTGCAAGAATTCCCAAGGGATTTGGCCTAAACCAACAGTCGGACATCCCCCAAGGGGTCCAGGATTGGAGTGGATGCAGGCTGTGGATGCAGGCTGGGTTCAGGGATACCCCAGAGCATGAACTTTGTGCACCATGCCTATATATATATATATATATATATATATATATATATATATATATATATATATATATAAAACGTTGCTTATATCTTAAATAATAAGTTTAAGATTAGATATAATAAATACACACATATATTCTTTTATTAGAAAGACTTTGCCATAGACAAATTTTCTAAATTATTGATGGGAATTCTTTCCCTTTTCTCAGAGACTACAGGGACATGCTGGCCTAGAGGATAATTCTAAGCCTTTGGTAATATATCTGCAATAGTCACAGGAAAGAGCATATCCCATTTAGAGTTCAAGAGTAAGTACCAGGATATTAGTACTTTATATAAAGAGAGGTTTTCTGAGCTCTAGAAAGTCACATAACTTATGTCCTAACCTAGTTTTATTCCATGCTCAGGGATATGTTTTAGGAAAGCAGGATGTTACATAATTGTGCTAGTAATAAATAAAAGCAGGTATTATTTTGAAAATTTATATGTATCAGGATGTCTGCTCAAGGCTTTAAAGGCACAGTCACTTAGGTTTTTGCAGTAATCCTACAAGGTAGATTTTATTACTACCACTATTTTAAGGTGAGGAAATTGAGATTAAATATACTCAAGAAAACTTAAGTAATGTAACTTGAACTAATATTGAAGGTGACTTTTTATTTTAAAGAACATTTTTTTTGCCAAGACGGGTTTGGCTCAGTGGATAGAGAGCCGGCTTGCGGACTGAAAGGTCCCAGATTCGATTCCGGTTGGGGGCATGTACCTTGCTTGCAGGTACATCTCCACTGTGGGACGTGCAGGAGGCAGCTGATTGATGTCTCTCTCTCATTGATGTTTCTGACTTTCTATGTCTCTCTATTTCTCTCTGTAAAAAATCAATTATATATATATATATATATATATATATATATATATATATATGTATATAATATAAAACATTTTTCTTGTTATCATTGTAAATCATTATTTAAAGAAAAAAAAAAGATCTGAAAAAGACCTAACTACTATTCTAAGCTCCTAAATATATTGAGCAGCCACTATGTGTTTAATGACACTAGTATGTGCATTTGCATTGCTCATAATAATGCCTATGTAAACAATAACTTGGATTCTTTTTGTTCTATATCAGTCAAAATAATTCTTTAAAAACCTCCTAAAACAGTGCTTTATACACAGTTATTTGTTTAATCTCAAACCAGTCCTACTATTATTCAGATTTTACAGATATGGAAACTGAGGCACAAATATGACAAAGTTTTGTTTATGTCACCTGGCTGGAAAGTGATCCATATAGGACTTTAACCAGGTATACAGTCTCCTTATTAAAGTAAGTCATTCAAAAATAAAAATAACTATGCATATTGATGTACAAAAACAACAATGGGATCAAGCCATCAAATGTTCTCAGCCAGTTCTCTTATATAATTCCAAATTTAATAAGTAACACAAAATTTTCCTAGGTTTAAAAATCTTTTCTCTGGAAACAGTAATGTTTTTCCTTCAAAATGAATGACTTTAGTTTTATGTAGCAAATAAATCATCCATAGTTTACTTTAATAGCTAAATTATTCTGAAGTACTAACAAGAACCATGAAGCTACTCTAAATGGATAGTGTTGAAAAATGTAGTAACATACCATTAACTGACAATTTGATATATGAACATTTGTGAAATGGGATATTTTTAAAATCAAAATAAATACATTAAAATTTAGTCAAATATCTATATCTTTCTATCTATCTATCATCTATCATCTATCTATCATCTATCTATCTATCTATCTATCTATCTATCTATCTATCTATCTATCTATCTATCTATCTATCTATCTATCTATCTATCTATCTATCTATCATCATCTATCATCTATCTAGAAGCCTAAGCAACCGTTATGAATGAACGGCGGCCAGAATTACCAGAAAGACAGGTCACTATGATGTACATTGACCACCAGGAGGCAGACGCTCAATACAGGAGCTGCCCCCTGGTGGTCAGTGCGCTCCCACAGAGGGAGTGCTGCTCAACTGACAAACAGGTGACAGATAAAAGGCTCAGAACTGGCAAGCACAGTTGCAGCCCTGTGAGCCTTCTCCCACCTCCACAGCAGCACTATCCAGCAGTGGTGGGGGCAGGCACAGTGGTGTGGGATGAGAGGGAAGCGATTCGGTGACTGGCAGGCTCAGGCTCCTCCTCCACTGTCTGCCACTTCCTACACTACTGAATCCCATGGGGGTGTCAGACTGCTGGTGTTGGCCTGACCCCCTCAGGCCATGGGGATCGAGCTGAGACTGGCAGTCTAACATTCCTAAGGGACCCCGGGTTGCATGCGGGCACAGGTTAAGCTGAGGGTTCCCCACGGGTGCACAAATCTGTGCACTGGGCTTCTAGTAAACACATAAATGAAAAGCTAGACTGCTATAAGCCCACACATTACTGTAATGTGAGTAAAATAATTTCCACAAAACATAGTGTCCAAGGCCCACCTATCCATAGACTTAATTCTTAAGTCATTCCAGGTGGTGTAAGAGAAAAGAAACACTGGTGTTAATAGAATATTAGTGTAAATCTTATAACTGAGAATAACTCTTTAGAGTATTGCATGCAGCTCCTGTCTTGGCCAAGTTCTTTAACATATGGTTCTTAAGCTGTGTCTATATTAATCATCCTGTTTTAATTAAGTTCTATCCTTGACACAAGTTATTTTTACTTGTAGTATTTACTATCTATCTTCTATCTAATCATCTATATATTTATCCATTCATTTATTTAGCTCCACAAATATATGGACCATAGAGAAAAGCACTGACCTAGCATTGTCAAGGGTGCAAAAGTATGCCAATGACATTTTAGCCATTGCAGAGAGGAGAGAGCAAATGAAAAAATGCAGAGGGAGTATCAGACATGGACAGTAATTATATCTCATACAACTTTGGTGTCTCGGTATCTAGGATTGGAGAATTTGGGCTCAAAGCATGTTTATTGAAAGAATAAATGAACTACAATATCAATGTCAAAATGTGCTTTCCTAACACAACACAAATACAAATTAACACAGTAATTACTGCAGTAAAAAAAAATTATACCATAGTTAAAGAGGGGCTAGACCTTCTTTCTCAGGGATATGTGAATTTTAGTCCTTTTTTTATTGCTGTGGCTTCTCTATCATGCTCTATCATCCTCATATACCTTGTACCTCAGGACCAAGGTCACTATCCAGAATAAAGACAGCTAAAAGCCCCTGTGTAACCCATGAATTTTGATCAGTTGTATGTATTTGCAACTCACCTCCACATTTTCAAATTGATTTTTAATCGATGGGAACATGAATTTGGGATGTCAGAACATAAAGACAATGAAAAAAATGGGACTTATTGAATGAGTACAGAAGAGAAGATATAAAATGAGTTATGATCCAGATCCTGACAGTTTTGTTTTATTTTTTCCCCTAATTCCTACATTTTATTTCATCCACAGTAGTGCTGATTGATGATGAATGACATGTCCAGTCCTATATTGGCTTAAAAAGACTCACTCTATTCTGGCCTGGGTGAGGAGGTAATTGAGAATTTCTGTTCATTTGCTCTAAGATTCAGCATAAAATCATATTCTTGATAGTTTAATCTTAGAAATTATTTTTTTAATATATTTTATTGATTTTCCACAGAGAGGAAGGGAGAGGGATAGAAAGTCAGAAATATCGATGAGAGAGAGACATCCAGTGCACGCTCCACACTGGAGATGTGCCCGCAACCAATGTACATGCCCCCAACCGGAATTGAACCTAGGACCCTTCAGTCTGCAGGCCTCGGCTCTATCCACTGAACCAAACCAGTCTCAGCATTGATAGTTTAATCTTAAATTAATATGTTATTCAACTGAAAGTTTGCCATTTTCTTGAGTCTGGGCACCACTTTATTTCAACTTGAAATTCTAAGTCCCAAGCCCTTGCTTCAAAAACCTATTTCAAAGGCCTTGTTCTATAAAAGACTTGTGGATTAAGGATTATTTATCACTGGTCACTGTCCTCCAGTGGGAAACTCCATTATCTCAAATAGTTTTGCCTATTTTGAGATTCCCGACCATTGCAAAGCACATCCTGGGAGGCATATTAAAAATAGATTTCAGATATTCCCTAGTACTCTGATATACCATATGGGCACCAAATATTTTCCTTTGTAGAACACCTGGGTTCTACATGGGTTTGAATTGTATGGCATTGAGTTCAGAAGTGTGCTATGATTGATGGTTACAAAAAGGGTCCAGTAGTCAGGCCACCTTTCATAGTGTGGAAAAGTCTTACACATCTGGGTCAGAAGAGGCTTTACAGAATTTTCTAAACTCAGTTCTTTCCTAAGATCTCTGGTGTCAGGCATTAAAATGCAGGCTCAAAAAATAAGATGTCTAAACTCATAATTCTAGCATTGTTTGCTTCAGAACCATGAAATTGGAGAGTTCAACACTGTCATTTCCTCATCTTTTTCACTCATTGGAAGCACACACAGATGCTGGGACAGCTGGTTTCATTGGCAATGGGTCTTTATTGATTGCAAGAGTGTGCCCTGCATGCCTGGGTCTATGCCTTCTGAGAATTCTGAACATCTGCCCTTTCAGAAAGCTTTCTATCCAAAGTACATTAGATTATCTTGCTCAAGTTCAATATATACCAAAAAGGGGCCTCCAGGCATTCTGGAAACTTTGATATAAATAACACTCAAAATTATGTTCCAGTCTCTATATACTCTACTCTTATTACAGAAATATAATCCTCATGGATACAATTTACTACTAGAGAGGAATGATATGTTTCTACTATTCAGAAAGGCTACTTCATTTAGTGATATTTTTCTAAAATATGTGCATACTAATCAGGGGGAAATTCTCTTATAGATCAAATCATTGTGGTTCTTTTCCTAATGTCTTTGGTGGAATCTGTTTTTCTTTCAGAGTGAAGATTAGATTTCAAACAGCCCCTGGGCCATGTTAGTCCAATTGGTTGTCAAACAGGCTAGCCAGTGAAAAGCCCATGACTGGCTATCCAAGAGGATCTGTACCATTATAAGGCAGTTGGGGGTCTTTTGGTTGCATTTTTGTTTTTGTCTGTTGGTAGCACTTCCACACAAGATTAATATTCCAAATGTAGAACTCAAAATGTGCAATGTGTCCTAGGAATGAAATAGAAATTTGGTCACATATACTATGTATAAACAGGGTGATCCTCTGAAGGCTGGAGAGTATAATGGTTAAGAATGAATATTCCAGAATACAGCTGTTTGAATATATCTTCCATGACTTCTACTTATTCCAATATAATTTGAGATAAATTATTAAACTTCTGTTTTTTCATCTGTGTGTATACATATGTATATATGAGTGTATTCAAATGTGTGTGTGTGTGTGTGTAAATATGTATCCACGTGTGCATATATAGATTATGGAAGACCAAGATGCTTAACCCTGTAACATCTGAATCTCTAGTCATCATGGCCTCCTTGTGTTGTGGCTGTTGCTATTGCATTTGTTTTCAAAATTAAGCTGGGAAATACCAAGGTATTATCTATGTAGATTACTTGAGTTCCAGATGCCATATAGGGCTATTACATTATATAATAACAGAGTATATTATAATATAATAATATAAGATATTCATAATTGTGTAAGAGAATATGGAATTGGTGTTTCTCATCATTGTTTTTTGAACATGGACTTTTAAGGAATATATATTAATTTGTTAATAAATGCATAAACGCATGGAGTTTATAATGACATGGGGCAGAAATCTCTAAAGGAGTATATGCATTCTGGATTTTGTGCAAAATGATTTAATAAAAAAATGGGAAATAAATATAATTTCAGATTCTAACTCTAAAATGGTTTTAATTTATACAGTATATTAGGTACATAAATACATGCATAGCTACATATATACATAAATATGAAGTTTTTTTTTGTAGATAGAGATTTATGATAAATAATTTGGAGACCTCTGGAACCAAAGCATCTCAGACACAAAGCATATCGAATAAATCCATGTATAGTCAATAATGCTTCCATCATATATCCTGTAGATGTAATGCTCATTTAAATAAAACATATCATGAGGGGAAATGATAAAGAAATATAGTTCCTTAGCAAAATTATGTATCCATAGCAACTAGCTAATTAATTACTCTATTTTTCTTTTTTTTTTAAATTTACATCAGTATCTAAAGCAAAATTGATTCTAATTGGGATCAATTGGTAAAATAAGTTTGACATCTGAGAAATATAATTAACCTCTTCTGAATTTCATTTAGGATCTTAACATAAACGGGAACTGGCTTCTGTGGTGAGCTTCACAAGCAAAATACAGTTGAATACAATCATGGGGCTTGAAGTAAAACTAGAAACTACTTATTTTATCTTTAGCCATTTTTCTAAGGGAAGTAAAGAGACATATGCAAAGTGAAGCATTGAGTTAATCAGGAGAGTGGGGACAAGTATTGATTACCCTGATCCCCAGGCGAATGTCCTTTTTTTTCATTAAAGTATATAAAACTAACCAGAGAAACATAGACACTTTTTAATATAGTTTTATGAATCTGTAACATTTTAGGTAGTTGAAATACATTATAAATGGAATCATGGCAATTTTTATTTTATTTGTTTTTAAAGGTTATGTCTTTTTAAATATAGTTTAATTGATTTCAAAGAAGAAGGAAGAGGGATAGAGAGATAGAAATATCAATGATGAGAGAGAATCATTCATGGGCTGCTTCCTGCACACACTCACACCCCTACTGAGGATGAAGCCTGCAACCTGGGCATGTACCTGACTAGAAATGGTACTGTGACTTCCTGCTTCATAGGCCAACACTCAACCACTGAGCCCTCCAGTCAGGCATGAGAATTTTTTTTTTTATTTGTTAAATTCAAATCTATATATGTGTATACACACACACACACGAAACGGAAAAAAAAAAGAAAAAAATATTTATAACATTTTATCTAAAAGCAAATATTCCAATAAAGCTTAAAATCTGTTCTTTTTGGTTCACTTTCATATTACTAAATGCTTTTCAATAATATAAAATTCTATTCAAGAATTTAAACAATTATATGCAAACATAAAATGTTACCAATTTATACTTAAGGTTAAACATTATTAATTTTATGTAAACAGAAAGAATATTTTACTAGAGGGACAACGACTGTTTTACTTTGTTTTTAGCAACTGGTAATGTTTCTGAAAATTTCAAAAACGATTATCATTGGAAATATTGATCAAAGTAATGGTGTCAATTTAATTATCTTATTAAGATTTGTATTAGACATAAACGTGTTATAACTTCTCATCTTCTCATACAGGCTAAGATTGCAGTCTGCTTTTACTATCAAGGTTAGGACCATCATTGCATATCCTTCCACTTCAAACTTATGAGACATTGTACTGGGGAACATAGGATCTGACTTCTAAGTGAACAGTGAGGGCCCTATGAAGAGCACAACAGTGTGAGTGAGCTTCTGGGGATAGGGTTGGGGAGTGTTAACCTTAGTTAACAATAAATAATAAATGGGAGATGAGCAGATCAGTTAAATCTCCTCTCTTTACTCTTTTTGGTAGTCTTCTCCAAGAAGTATTCCTACCTTTCAACCCTTAGCAGGATACCCTACAATGCCAAACTCACAGAACCTCCAAGAGCACTACTGGCTTCTCCAGGGCTCTTTGAACCAAAAGCCAGCACAGTAACACATCTTACATAATTTATTCCTAGTATTTTTGGCCTCTGTTTTTTTTTTTGTCCACACCACTTGACCACCAGGAACATACCCCTCCCAAACAAAAAATGAAATAACACCTGTAATTCTAATGACACCATTGAAGATAAAGAAGGTAGCTTGGAAAACTATTGGTAATTATGTATCTACATATCCATATCTATGTTAACATTTAAATGAAATAATAGAATTTAATATTACAGCAAACATGAAGTCTAATGACACCATTTACTGGGCATTATAAAAGATTATAAGTATAATGGGAATTGTAAAAAATGTTATAGGCGCAATCTTTTAAATAGAATTTTTTTTTCTCCAAAAGTACTTCTGCTGAGTTGCCAAATGCAAATTCTGACCCAAGTTGTGATATCATTATAAATGATTAATATTTTGCATAAAACATCTTCAGTAAGAATATAAATTTTATAATTCTAAGATGTTTTCTGATGAAAACTAAAGGACAGCTTAAAAATCTTTTGAAAATGCATTTTCATTTACAACTGACAATTTCTAAAGATAGAAATTAGTTTATTCCTTTTACATATCACAGTGTTCAGGAAGCAGATACTTTATTATTGTTCTTCATGCAGTTTGGATAAATGTCTCCATGTTTTGCTTGAACAATTTTTATGTGGTTCAATTTCCAATTTGTTATAGCTCTGTGGCAAGAGAAGCATGTTTTGTGTTTAGTATGTGCAAGACTTATTTTGTATTCCATTAACACATTTTTTTCCCTTAATCTAGAGGCCAGGTATACAAATTCATGCATGGATGTGGTCTGGCTGCTCCTCCTCCCCAATTGGGACCATTTGGGTTGGGCCAATCAGGGGAAGGGAGATTGATTGGCCACCCCCACTCCTGATTAGGATGGGGGGGGGACAATTGCTGGTGGGGCAGGTGGGAGGAAGGTGCCCCTACCCCTAGACTAACTCTCTGTCAAGGGGATAATTTGCATATTAGTCTTTTATTTTATGGGATATGTATCATATATTTCTTGTTAAACATAATTTTTAGGAATCTTATTTTTTAAAATACTCTAAAGGAACTTTGATTTATATTTTCTAACATATTTCTAGTATGTGGGACTTTTTGTTGGTACTCTTTTGTTTTATTTTGCCTAAGGAGAGGGTATCCACCTACTATAGTTAACTCGTTTATAACTTTTTAAAATTCAGAATTTAGTGCAGTTATTATTAAACACAGTAATTTAATAAGTATCAAAATAAAAATGTCTTTATATATTTATATTATTGTTCACCCAAATTAAGTGAAAAATAGGTAAATATTTATTTTGTGAATATCAGCAATATTAATATGAATGTCTTCCAAACTCTAACAGCAAGACAAGAATCATTTATTTAAATAACATATTTCATTTAACTTTTATGTCCATTTTTATTCTGGTCATCATATCAGAGCTGAAAGGAGATGAAGTTTTGTTAAGTAAGAACAGACAAAATCTAGCAGCCTTGATATTGTAGGTGGTAGGTAAGTCTTTGTTAAATTAACAAATGGTCAAATATTCTAGAATTATTGATATGTATCTTATACTATAATATTAAATAGTATATATTTTATGCTTTTTATATATAATCTAGACCATTCATATACTACTTATATTAAATATTTATGAAATTCACACTTTAGATATTGGTATTATGCTAATTATTCTACTTAAAATATAATTTAATGAAAGTCACATCCTTAGAGAATCCAAGATGGCAGCATAGGTGAAAACCTACACTGCTGCCTTGCACAACAATTTCAAAACTAAAACTGAAAGACAGAACTGACATCATCCAGAACCACAGGAAAGCTGGCTGAGTGGAAGTTCTACAGCTAGAGGGAAGGAGAGGGGCTCACGGAGACCTAGAGGACCTACAAAAAGCTGAGGTACCGAGATGTGCACGTGGAAGAGCGGGTGCCGGAATACCTGGCTGGTTTTCTCTGGCAGGAAGGAAACAGAGACTCTCAAAGGCATTGAACCCCTTATCTTATGACACTAAACCCCAGATCCAGCCGAAACTCATATGGGGGGAGTTTAGACTATGAAAAGGGAGAGGTGCACAGAAATTTAGGGGAGTCGCAGAAGATCAGAGATCTGGTGGCACTGCACAGAGGACAGATTGCTGATTGTGCTGCTGGCTTTTGCGAATGGGCGGGAGACAGACCCTCACAACTGTGCCACTTCTGACTCCATTAAGACAGTTTTGGGTGAAACCCTGGGGACCTATACTCCTGTGGTCCTGGAGTGCAGGGGAACCAGAGGGGCAGCGGTCTAGAGGTACTGTGGGCGCGAGAACACAAAGACCACTCCAGCGATTGCCCACTCATGTGAGATTCATGGGCCATGGAGGGCGGGCCCGCCTGGAAGGCAAGGTGGTCCCTTAAGCCCTGAGACTCCACCCATCTCAAGGTCAACAGAGGCTTCTTCGGTTTTGCAAGTCTGGTATCATAAGGCTGAATCCAACACAGAAGTTCACCCAACATAGTGAAAATGCCGCGACAAGGGAAGGGATCACAAACGAAAGAAATGGAGGAAAAAAAAACCGACTGGATATAGAGTTCAAAACCATACTTATAAGGTTTTTCGGGAATATGCTAGAAAAGATGGATAAATTTAGCAAGACCCAAGAGGAGATGAAAAAGGACCAACTAGAGACACTGACTGAAATAAAAAAATATATTATATAGAGTCCTAACTGCAGACTAGAGGAAGGAAAGAATGAAGTAAAAATTTGAAATATAAAGAAGCAGAAAACATTCAACTGGAAAAGCAAGAAGAAAAAAGAATACAAAAATGTGAAGATAATGTAAAGAGCCTCTGGGACAGCTTCAAGAGTACCAATATCAGAATTGTGGGGATGCCAGAAGAAGAGAGAGAGCAAGATACTGAAAACGTATTTGAAGAAATAATGACTGAAAACTTGCCTTCCAGTTGGCCCCGCCCTCCGCGGCCCCTGAATCACACATGAGAGGGTAATCGCTGGAGTGGTCTTTGTGTGCTCGCTCCCACAAAACCTCTAGACCGCTGCCCCTCTGGTTCCCCTGTGCTCCAGGACCACAGGAGTATAGGTCCCCAGGGTTTCACCCAAAACTTGTAAGTCTATTTCTTTCTGGTAAAAGAAATAGACTTACAAGTCCAGGAAGCACATAGAACCCCATATAAAAGGAATCCAAAGAGGACTACACCAAGTCACAACATAATTAAAATATCAATAGCAAAAGACAAAGAGAGAATATTAAAAGCTGCAAGAGAAAAACAGTTCATTACCTACAAGGGAGAACCCATACGACTGTCAGCTGATTTCTTAACAGAAATGATGCAGACCAGACAGGGGTGGCAAGAAATATTCAACGTGATGAATAGCAAGAACCTACAACCAAGAATACTCTATCCAGAAAAGCTATCGTTGAGAATTGAAGGGCAGATAAAGAGCTTCACAGATAAGAAAAAGCTAAAGGAGTTCATCAACTCCAAACTAGTATTATATAAAATGCTGAAAGGTACTTTTTTAGAAGAGGAAGAAGAAAAAGGTAAAAGCAAAAAAATTATGAACAACAAATACATATCTATCAACAAGTGAATCTAAAAATTAAGTGAATTAAAAATTTGATCAACAGAAAAAACTGGTGAATATAATAGAATCAGGAGCACATAAAGGGAGTGGACTGATAACTCTCAGGGGGAAAGGAATGAGGGGTGTACAGGGAGAGACTGGACAAAAATCATACACCTATGGATGAGGTCAATGGGAGGGAGGTAAGGGCAGAGGGAAGGGTGGGAACTCGGTGGAGGGGTCCTATGGAAGGGAAAAAAGAGAAGCAAATGTAATAATCTGAATAATAAAGATTTAATGAAAAAAAAAGAAAGTCACATCCTTAGAAAAGATATGGAATATTATTTGCCTATATTTTGAAAAATTCAAATATATTTTGAAATAAAATATACTTAATATATATTTGGAGGAAATCCTTGTCTCCATTTTTCTGGAATACTACTATTTAATTTATAGCTATTTGAGTCAGTTTTTAAATTTTATTTAGAGAAGTCATGAAAGACCATTGTAGAAAAACATATCTCATCATTTTATACATTTTTCAATATTTTCATACTGAAAAGAGTTTAGAGACTGAAGAGGCAGTTAGGCAAAGGGGGTTCATGGGAGAGGGATGCATGCATGATGGGCAGAGATAGCTCCAAGAGACCCAATTGTTTACAAGAATGTCACAAGATAAGGGGAAGAAGTAGATGGGGCACAAGGTGAGCTTTGAAACTTTGGAACTGACACCATACTGAGAAAAGGGGGAAATTGGCTAATTAGGAAAGAATGGGGGACATAAAATAAGGAAAGGTCCAATTAGAAAATAGGATGAACTAAGAAACTGCCAGCATTTATAACCCTGAGACAGATACTCATGGGACTGTTTTTTTTTTTTTTTTTTTTTCTCATTTTGGAGAAAGAGGGCTCTCTCATTTTGGGACCCTTCTCCAGGAGGTTCCTCTTTATGGACCCCTCCTCATGGTGAGTTTGTATATGTTTGTAGTAAACCTCCATACTTTTGCTTAAAATCTTTTAGCCCATGAATTTTATACTTCAAATGTTGTAGGACAAGAACCTGTGAGGAGAACCTGAGCTTGTCATCAAGGTATCAATAGTAGTTTTATTATCTAGGTGAAATTCCAGAATCTTTTTTCATTTACAGTTTATATAAATGTACTTTATTAACTTTTATTCTACTGACCCTTCTAAGTTTAAAATTCTCTTAATATATCTTTCAAGAAAATCACAGTATCTCCACTTAAAAATATAGATTTTCAGCCTGGTAGCAGAATTTTCTATATTATCCTATCTAATAAAAGAGTAACATGCAAATTAATTATATTTTGACTACACCCACAAACCATACCCACCAGCCAATCAGGAATGGGTATGCAAATTAGTCCAACAAGATGGCTATGGTCATGGAGAGAGCAGGAGGCTTGGGTTGCTCCTGGCATTGGGGGAAGCCAAGCTCTCCACCAGCCCTGATGGGCCCAGGCCTCTGCTCAAGGAGACAAAGTTTCAATTGTAGAAGATTAATAATTTCCAGATCTCAGGGCCTCTGCTTGGGTCATCAGAGAGCATGGCTAGCCTGAAATCCACTACAGGCCCCTTGCCCAGGCCACCCTATCAATCAAGGGAACCTACACCCTGATCTGGGATACTCTTCAGGGTAAACCAGCTAACCATCACCCATGTGCAAGGCCTCTATCCTATCTAATAAAAAGTGATATGCAAATTGACCTTCACTCCAATACACAAGATAGCTGCCCCCATGTGGTCAAAGATGGCTGCCATCATGTGGACACAAGGTGGCCACCACAAGATATGGCCAGAAGGGGAAGGACCAGGTCTGCAGGGGAGGGTGGTTAGTGATGACCAAGCCTGTAGAGGAGGGCAGTTAGGGGTATACAGGCTGGCCAGGGTAGCAGTTAGGCATTAATCAGGCTGGCAGGGGAGTGGTTAGGGGGTGATCAGGCTGGCAGGCAGAAGCAGTTAAGGGCAATCAGAAGGCAGGCAGGTGAGCAGTTGGAAGCCAGCAGTCCTGGATTTTGAGAAGGCTGTCAAGTAGGATCGGGCCTAAAAGGACAGTCAGACATCCCTCAAAGGTTCCCAGATTGGAGATGTTGCAGGCTGGACTGAGACACACACCCTCGTGCACAAGTTTCATGCACTGGACCTCTAGCATGTTTATTAGATTATATGCTATATGATGTATTTAAATAGAGTACATTCTAAGAAACTCAATGACTTGTACAAAGTTTGTCCTTCTCTTTAGCTTCGGATAGCCCTATACACCAGCCATTCCTCTGTGGGCTTATTCTTGTCTGCTGTTGATTTAAGGTAAGGGCCAGGATTAAACTTAGAATCTCTGGTAAATATGAATATAGACAATAAAAACTAGAGTCTGGTTGGCAAGGCTACAATGGTAAGCCTAGCATCATAAAATTACTTGGGATCTCTAATATATTCAATGGAGCACTCAGTATATGGTATTCAGATTACCATAAATTGTTCTAAAAACTATCATACATTTGAAAAAAATCCATAATAGCCATGTTAAATATTTTTATTTAACTTATTTCAAAAATTTTAAAATGAGGTGAGGTTATATATATTTTTAAATATTAGGTCAAAGAGATGCAAAATTGTAAAGGAACAGTTGCTACAGAGAAATGTGTTATAGAGTAGAAAAAATCTTATACCATTTCTAATCCTGGATGACTATATGATCAGTTACACAATTTGTAATGTCCGTGAAATGAAACCAAACTCACAAGCATTCTCTAGTAGTCTTCTTAGGAATTTTTACTTGTAATCCAGAAATCCAGATCTGTACCATTCTCTATCTCATGTATAAAATATACACAAAAGTATGCCTTATATATATCATATATTAAATATACATTAAATGAATAGTATACTATAATACTATATTGTATACCATACATAATAGATGTCTTATGTGTGAAAGAGTTTGATATCTTCATGATCTACCAAAGTAATTTTCAGCTCATGAAATTCTATGGAGTTGTTAATGCCATCTAATATTTTACCAGGGATGTGATGTGGAGTTTGCTGTCTTGAGTAACACAGCATTTAGATGACATTGTAACACAATACTTACATAGTTTCCCTAAGGGTCAAAGGCATACATAGGGAAGAAATATAGTGAAACCTCTGTTCTCAAATGTAATTAGTTCTGGAAGGATGTTGTAGAAGCAATATGTTGGAAAACAATCATTTTTTCCATTAGAGACAATGTAAATTGAATTAATCCATTCCAGAACCCCAAATAATTCCATTTTAACCTTTCTTATATACAGTACATGTCAAATGTACTTTTTAATCTATAAGTTAACACTTTTTTTCTTAAATTTATGAACCACCTCCTACTGGCCTTATATTTTTACTAGAGGCCCAGTGCAAGAGATTCGTGTACTTGTAGGATCCCTAGCAGCTGCCAACTGCCAGCTGCCAGCAGGGTACTCCATCCCTTCACAGGACCTACTCCGCCCCTTGGTTGAACTCTCAAAAGAACTCCCGGTCAAGAGGACAATTTGCATACTACACTTTTACTATATAGGATTGATTTCAGAGAGAGGAAGAGGGAGGGAATGATGGAAACATTAATGATGAGAGAGAGAATCAGTTGCTTTCTGCACACTTCCTATCGGGGCTCAAGCCGGCAACTCAGGCATGTGCCCTGATCAGGAATGGAACCATGACCTCTTGATTCATGGTTTGATGCTCAACCACTGAGCCACACCAACTGGGCTTACAGGAATAAGTTTTAATATTTGATCCAAGGGTATCTTTCAATGCAGCCTCTTTGGCTATTCATATGTCACTGCCTCCTATCTGTCTGTCACTAGTTATCTGCTTTTCCTTTATCCAAAGCAGAACAGTTTCCTGCCTCTTTAGTTGTCTTTGCCCATTGTTTATTTCACACCCTTAGCAATATTAGCACTCTTGATGGTATCTTTATGTTTTTAAATTGTGCTAATCTTTGATTTTATTACAAAAGCATTCTCTCCTTTGTTGCCTAAGTGATGCTTCTTGTCATACTGAGGGATCAGCTTGAAAGGGGACACAGACACTAGTAGGGGTGAGGGCATGTGCGGGGAGGGTGACAGTGGCAGGATAGAGGTCAATGGAGGAAAAAGGAAACATATGTAATACTATATGTAATACTTTAAACAATAAAAAAAATCTCAAAAGCACAACAGCACAAAGGATTTCAGTTTGAAAACCAAAGTTTGGTTTCAGAACCCAACATTTTTTCTATAAGCAACTTCATCAGTAATAGAAGAGTTTAAGAGATGCTTGAGAAGCAAAGATTGACTGTTTTTATTTTTTTAATAAAATGATTCCTAAAGAAATTAAATATTTGTCTATGATTACAGGACTATTGACATCAGACCACATCACTGTGATTTAAGTGTGCTGTGGGCTCAAAGTAGATAATTATTGACCTCCACACTTTATCAACTGAGTTGATAGTCTCCTCTTTCTCTCTTCTCTCTTCTCTCTCTCTTTCCTCACTCTTAATAGCTATATTATGGTTAAATATAATACATACTGAATATTGATCATTGTTTTAGAGTCCTTATGACTAATTTTTTTGTAATTTATACTTATCTTCAACTGCCCTGTTATTTTTTAGTTCAGAAGTGTTTTGGTAATAAACAGACAGAACATTTACTAGTATCAAGTCGCAAATTGGATTCCGAAGATAGAAAAGACAAAGTAGGACCTCACTGAGCAGGTTCTTTGAGGTCAAAGCAGGCCCAACTGGATCATAGCCAGGAATAGATGAAGAAATCATGTATCCCTTTAAGCTTAAATTTTCAACTGTAAAATGAAGGAAATATGTCTATTTCATACTACACTTCACCACTGTAGAATTTCCTAGTGCCTTGTAGGCAATCAATTTATGTTAGTTATGTTTACTTCCTTTTAAATAGGCATTCCATTTCAGACATAAATTAAAAAATAAAATAAAATCACAATGATTTTCAAAAGCACATAAACTTTTGTCTAAACGTTAAATTATAAAGAAAACACAGCTTTCATATTTTAAACGCTTTATTACTTCTAATTTCTTGAATATGATAAAGAAGAAAATATTATTCTTGTTTAGGTTAGAACTACTACTTTTACAGTAATTATTTTGAATTTGAAAATACAAGTAAACCTTGGTGAGGTAGCTCATTTGGTTAGAGTGTTGATGTGATAGGCCAAGGTTGGGGGTTTAATTCCCGGTCAGGGCACAAGGACACATATAAGAATCAATGAATGTGTAAGTGAAACAACAAACTAATGATCTCTCTCTCTCCCTTTCTCTCTCTCTCTCTTTCTCTCTCAATTACAAATTAAAAAGAGAAAATACAAATAGAAGAAAAATTCTATATAACAAAGTTCTGACAATTATGCACTGACAAAACAATGCCCTATCCCCTTTTAATCATTTAAGAAACATTTTCAGTTTCCCTAAGTCAGCTGACTTGAAAATATCTGAGTCACTTTAAATCACACAAAAAGAAATCCAGCACACAATATTTGCTGTTGTCCCTGGAAACTGCAGGGCTAATCCCCTATGCAGTGCACATAAAATGTGACTCCTGGTGTCCTATTGGGTTTCAACTGATGAAGTGAAAACAGAGAAAAGAGAGTATGTAAGTGTTAGCATTGCTTGTTTGCTGACAAACACATGATCTTTAGGCACCTGATTTCTTTACATATCTGATGTGTGTGCCTTTGTGTGTGTGTGTATTTCCTCCTCATCCTTCCCTTCTTTAGAGAATACACAATAAAAGCTAGAAAAAAATATATTCAATGCAGTCTCATGCTGCCATGAGAATAGTTATTTTGTTTGTATTTTTAGTGACATAATAGCAAATCAATTGTGTTAAATGGTTTTGTATAACAAGACTAATAGAGACTATTTTTGGAGAATAAAAATCATTGTGCCCTTTGCTGCAGAGATGGAAATTGTAGAGTGCTAGCAGCATTATTGCTTCTCTAACTAAAAAGCTGCGCATGACTGAAGCAAGGCTGCAGATGCTGATTTACCTTGTCTTATCTAGGACAAATAGCAATGGCTTTACTTCTAGTCTCATTTAAATAGGACAATTACCCAAGAATACAAAGTGGTGAGGTATGTTCCTCTTACGCAGATCCTACAGAGTCTAGGACCTAAATGCTTTATAATGAATCTAGATTAGCGTGTAGGATGTAATTCATGTCTGGCTATGGTCTCATTCCCACCATCTCCATGATAGTCACAAACAACCTTTACATTCACTAGGACTTCTGATTTAAATTTTTCACCATTATTATTATTATTATTATTATTATTATTATTATTATTATTGGTGCTACCTGATCCATTCATTTACTCTTCAGTTAATTAAATTAAGGTAACTGAAATAACAGAAAAAATCAACTAAATAGTGACAGGGAGGTGAATGCTATCTTATGCTCCCCTCTACTGCAGAGTAAGCTTGTCTCCCCTACATGCTGGAAGAAGTGAATGATATTACAGCTAAGAAAAATGTTTATTTTGCTACCATATTTTGTACAAGACGGTGCTTTCTCACTTTTTCCCTGTTCACAATTCATCGCCCTCTACATCAACATTTTGTGGCAAGTGTCAGTACATTTCAGCATTGTTTCCCCCCATCCTCATTTATTGAACAAGTAAACTGACTGAAGTGGCAATACAAAAAAGAAATATTTATTCTAGTCAGTTATGAGAATAGTTGGAAACTATAACATGTTTAGTATGAAAATAATATTTAAGAAAATAGATAGAAATCAACCCTGGAAAGGGTTATTGAGGGTGAGGGAGGTACAGTTTGTTGATGCAAAATAATTGTTACTGGTTAAATAGTATAAAATAACATTATGTATTTATAAAAATAAGTAATTCTTATTCAAATGTGTTACCTTATTTAATAAACTAGAGGCCTGGTGCACAAAATTCATGCATACGGGTTGTCTCTCAGGCCAGCCTGCACCCTCTCCAATCTGGGAACCCTTGCTCCTAACCACTTACCTGCTTGCCTGCTTAATGCTTCCAACTGCCCTCCCCTGCCAGCCTGGTCACCCCCAATGACCCTCCTCTGTCTGCTGGTCACCCCCAATTGCTCTCCCCTGCTGACCCGAAAGCCCCTAACCCCCTGCCAGCCTGATCTCATCCCTAAATGCTCTTCCCTGCAGGCCTGATCGCCCATAACTGCCTCTTCCTTGGCCCCCACCACCATAGCTTTGCCGGGAAGGAAGTCGAACATCCAGAAGATGGCCAGTCAACCGAGTATAATTAGCATATTACCCTTTTATTAGTAGAGATGATAAAAACATACCCACCATGTGTCCAATTGTATTCCAAATATTGGGATAAAAAGAGCAATGGAATTGAAAAGTGCCTCATGAGCATGAAGAGGAATATAGAAGGTATAGCCATCAGGGGAAACTTCTGCAAAGATGTAGCATTTGGTTTGAGAATTAAATTATGAACAGACAACAATATAAAGGTCAGTACATAGAGCATTAGACAGTTAAAGCAACATGGGCCCTGGTCATTAATGTACTACAGAACACAGTTAAGGCTGTAGTGACTAAAAGAGAAAAAGTAAGCATCTTTTGAATTCTAGAATGAGAGGAAGAACAAAATAACCTTCAAGTTTTAAGCTTAAGCTCTAGAGAACCATGGATAATGCCATGTCCCTAGATGGGTGAGAATCAGAAAGAAATGTGTTAGGGGGAACAAGGGTCCTATTTCAGGCATGCTAAACTTTAGATGCTTATTCAATATTGGTGACATCAAATAGGTATCTGACTTTATGAGTTAATTTTTAATCATCATCAATATTCTACAAAAGTTCACATCACATAAAAGAAAGATGACAATTTAGTGTCATAGCAACAAAAGTGGAATTAGTATACCTTATGGCCAGTTAATATTATATCTACTGTTTTCTTTTTTTCAAAGGCTTTAAATATTTGTATCTCGTTATAAAAATATATTTACTAATTTTCTTAAAATATCTGTTTTTCCAAGCAAATATTCATTAAGTAAGTATATGCTGGGCATCCACTATATGTCATGCACCACTAAATTTTAACTATCATATTAGTGTCTAATTTTGGAACATGTAGATAATTAATATTTATTCCCAAAACATAGAAATTACTTTGCAAGTGATTTCAAAAGAAAATCTATTATTAGGCAAAATACAAAAATTATTATTTTCCCTACTTATTCTACAACTATGATTTCCTTATCCAACATTTGGTTAGACACTGTGCCAAGCACTGGGTTGACACTGGTAAATGCATGAGGATTATTTAGGTGTGTCATAAATAGTGATGTACAACGTTAAAAATAAGATCAAGTTGCACAGCTGGTGTGGCTCAGAGGTTGAGTGTAAATCTGCGAATCAGGAGGCCATGGTTTGATTCCTGGTCAGGGCACATGGCCAGGTTGCTGGCTAGATCCCCAGTGGGGTGTGTGCAGGAGGCAGTCAATCAATGATTCTCTCTCATCATTGATGTTTCTCTCTATATATCTCTTCCTTTCTCTCTGAAATCATACAAATACATTTCAATAATAATAATAATAATAGATCAAGTAGAGAATTAAAAGGTATGTAATGCAAGAGAGACTAGGAATCCAATTTGAAACTCAAATCGGTTTGGTCTCTAGATGGACAATAACTCCAGGATGATGCCAATAGCCCAGAGTCTCTCAGCCTAAGCACTATGGACATTTTGGTGTAGACAATTTCATGTTGTACAGGCTGTTGGGTAGGTAGCGGGATGTTTAACAGCATCCTGGCCTCTACCCACTACATTCCAGTAGCAATCTCCCAGTTGTGGCAACCAAAAATTATATAAATCTCTTGTCGTAATCAAACCTTTTCAGGATCACTTACACATTTCTTGCAACTACCTTCTAGATAATGCTAAATATATGTCCTAATATTCTCTCTAAAGAAATAATTTTAGTAAACATTACATATTAATATTCTTTCTGATATCATAAAAGCAAAAGATAAATTGATGACTAGTATGGCCATCACAATTATCTGAGGGTAGATTTTTAAAGCCAAAAAAATTTATCATTTACTTAAAATTATATGAAAGGTTTGGATATAGACATAGCACTAACATGTATAACACCTGAATTCTCATTCTATGTTCTTTTCACTAGAACTCTTACTTTATATGTCCCCATTTCTCATGATAGTTCTATTAATTACATTTTCTCTAAGAATCAAACTAGGCTTCATGTTTACTCTCCAGGTATTTTTAATACTTCTACAAAAAATATTATTTATACCAATCCCTCATCTAGTCAATCATAGAGCTTTGTAAGTGATTCTAAATAAATTTTTAGAGCAGCAGTCATTCTAAATACCTTTCATTTCCATTTCTATTAGTGCTCTCTCCTAATTTCTATATTTAGATCTACTTATTACCTCACATTTGTACATCTGAACTGGGCTCCAAATTATTTTCTGTGTCTAGTGTCTGTCTTTCATGTAGGATACTGAGATGAATTTCAGAACACCACTATAATTATATCTCCCTTTTATTCCTAAACATATAATTCCTATAGTCCTAGAGAGCACATTTTAAGTTATGTACTATTGTTCTCTGTAAATATTTTTTTTTCTTTTTATGGGCCTCCATAATGGATTTGTAGGAAAATCACCACTTATTATTAAGACTTTTACTCTGGCAGGATTGCTTTCCTCACCTGAAAAAACTGGAACACTCTGTCTTAAAGGTTTTCTTATGTTGCTTCCAGTGCCCAAAAGCTCATTTTATCTTCCTGTCCAAACCCTATTCTTTTTTTGAGCACCAATGACTTCTTCCATTAGAAAAACTAGCCTATTTCAACCCACAATGATGGCTCTCTCTTCCAAGGCATCAACAAATATTTTTACTTATTTTTAATTAATAATTTGCTAATGACAATATCTCAGAATTACTTTTAAACTATTGTAGGATTTTAGAATTTCTGGGAGAATGGAAGAAATGGAAGAAATCAAGCAAAGGTGTCATTTGAGATAAAAACCTAGTTTCACTAGGATCCCCCGGGGAGGTCTGGCCTGCAAAATATGCAGCAGAGTGTATTCCACCTCCAGACAAGTGAGATGGGTTGCTGTAATACCACAGCAGTGATTCAGTGTTTAGTAACATTAAGCCACTCTTGGGGTTGGGGTGTGCTAGGCGAGGTAGGGTGGAGTCTAGGCTTGTCTGCATCATGTAGCTTTAAAGCACATAATCTTCTAAATACAGTAGAGGTCAAACAGTAGAAACAGGCTCTCAAAAATGAAGGAGAGACACAAAGACTTCAAAAGAGATCACATTGGAGCTGGACAAAGTAACAATGACATATATTAACCTTAGATGTCATTTTAACATTTGCAATGCTGTTAACCATTAATGTATTCATTCCTTCACAGATTTCAATAGATTGTAAGGCTTTGGCAGATGGATTGATTCACATTATATGCCTTTTGCTACCTGCTCAGT